>JAUTBZ010179986.1:0-23079 GCA_032361785.1 Lepetodrilus galriftensis | reverse complement strand
CCTTCTCTCCAAACAACGTGAAAAGTATATACGAGGAAATTCACTCCATGGAAACTGGGATAAACTCAGACCTGCTAAAAGAAGATATGGAAGTGGGGGTATCAATATGGAGACACTCCACAACTTCCAATGGAGTAGAAGATGGTAAATATTACCTAAACAGCAATAGGTTCTACACAAAAGTCACCATCCCAAAAGGCATTTTGGACTCGGGTATGGATGGACTCCACCAATCTATCATAGTCCCCTTCTCAGATAGAGACTATGACACCGAAAGAAATGGAGAAGGTGGGGGGCAAGGTAGTGACCACGGTTGGGTACAGTTCACTATACTGACTCGGAGAGATGATGAAGGGAAGGCTAAAATAAGCATATATAACGAGGGCACTTCTTTTGACAATGACACGGGCTCTGCCATTATAGACAAGAACTGTTTCATTGGCAAAATCACGTGTGAATTTTATGTAAGAACTTAGGAGAGGACAAGATGGTATATGTAATATTTTTTAAGTCAAGTAAGGGGAAGTGGGACGATAAAGCGATAGACCTTGTAACGGGAAATGAGGGCTATTCTCACTGTGAACTTTTGGTAGGTCAAAATAAGAGTGTCGGAGCGCACTACATGGATGGCGGAGTGGTAGCGTGTGAATATAACAACATCATGGCAGATAGCCGATGGGACATTTGGGCTTTAGATATACCTGCGGAGAAAGTCGTAGCCTACATGGAGAAAAGCGTAGGAGAACCTTACGACCTAAAAGGAGTTCTCTTAACAGCCTTGACCCCTATCAAAATAGATGTAGAAGGTTCAAAGTGGTGTAGCGAACTTGTAGCCAAAGCCCTCAATGAAGAGCTAGGGAGAGTTTTTAACATATACGTCATGCCAAACGATTTAGCTCTAGCTGTAGAGAGACATCCTAAGAGTCATCTTATAGAGACCACGAAAGGCGCGGAATTGAATGGAGGGCTTTGGGATTGGTTGAGCAGAACAAGACCTGAAATAGATAGGCTAGGTAGAACCAAAAAAACTAAGAAGAAAGTGAAAGATGAAGATGAATAAAAAATTATTGAGTGGTATCATGATAGCTCTACTCCTAGTGGCATGTGAAGGGGGCGAGAAGCCTTATAAGACTAAACCCCCTAAGAAGTTGTCGGGGTATGTTTATGGGGGAAATAAAGACGCTTGTACAGACGTTATGGACGACTTATGGTGTTTAGAACCTACTCTACAAGGAGGTATGGAAGAAACTCTATACTTTAGAGACGAGGAAGGTAAGATGGTGGTCTTAGATAGTAACCACTCTAAGAAGACGATAGAGGTTTATCGTTTGCAAAAATTGAAAAAGATGGAGAAGTGATATGGGGTTGTCTAAAAGATTGACCAAAGAGGACATGAGAGATTTAGAGAAGTTCATAAAAGACGCGAGAGTGGAACTAGGAGTGACGTACCCTGTGCGAAACCCTAGCTACGAACTGATAAACAAAGCGTATCACTATGTACAAGACCGTTTCGTATACACCCCTGATGAAGAGGGTTTTGGAAAAGCGGACTATTGGGACACTCAAGCTTTTGAAAAACTGTTAATCAATGATACCCTTGCAGATGACTGTGATGGCTTTGGCATGGCGGTAATTGAACTCCTTGTAAGAGTAGTAGGGGTTCAGAAAAATAGATTAAAGGCATCGGGCTGTAGAGCTGAAAATGGAGAGGGACACTTTGTAGGTTTCGTAAAAGCGGATGATGGTATTTGGTATCAAGTAGAAAATAGACTCCCCCTAGTAGGAGATAAGGTACGCTCTATAAAATACATGAGAGAGTTTGGGTACGAGTATTGGAACTACATGTCCTTAGATGACAAAAACAAGAAGTGGAACGACGCTAAAACTTTTGTGTCAATGGCAATATATAACACACCTGAAGGTTTAGATAATGACGAGGAAGAAGTAACCATTAAGAACTTCACAGCAGTTCATAAATCTAAAACAATTTTGAAAGAGTGGTTAAATGCAGGGGTAGGGGCTTCGGCTCTACTCATCCCCACGCTCCAAGGAGAGGAAAAACATTTAAGCCAAATATTTGACCCTCAGATGTTAGGGGGTCTCATGTTAGCGCTAAGTGTTGCAGGAGTGGTTATAAGAATAAAAACGAGAAAACGTGTAGGAGCGAAAACAAATTATGATGGATAAATTGCTAACAACGGTAACAAGCTTTGTAGGGGGTTTAAATTCTCTAGTGTGGAAAATTTCATTAGGTATTGCACTGGCTTCGGCAACCTATCTGTATTGTAACTATAAGAGTGGGAAGATAGAGGAATTAAAGACTACCTTACACGACAAGAACACTTTAATCTACAATAACAAGAAAGAGTCACAAATGAAAAAAGAGATGTGCGAAAGAAGCAAAGGTCTTTTAAAATTTGAGAATGAAGTAGAAGAGAAGGTGCATGAAGAGGTGAAGAGAAAAGGAGGTAAGACCTATGAGGTTCTAACCACCGAGGGAGAAGAAAAAAATGGCAAGTGAGAGATGGAAAAACATACCTAGCGTAAAGATAGAGATGAATAAGGGTTGGGTGAAAGTATATGAAGCTGAAAATGCAGATGCTTCGGTAGTTTTAGACAGCAACGAGGGAGCTGGAGCTTGGTATGGAGAAGAAGCTCCCGAGAGCCAAACAGAGAAGGGTATAACGTGTAAAGAAGGCGACTTACTAGAAGTGCCAAAAGGTAACACGTTATGGATAAGGTCTTTTAAAACTAGCTATCTAAATGCCTCTATCGTGGAGAAGTTATAATGAAAATTCTTATCATGATAGTGTTGGCTATCTCTTTTACCGCGTGTGCCCCTAAGATAGAGAGAGTAGGAGTGTTTGATGGCTTTGAAGTCTATGAACAACCTGAAAAAGTAAAGTTAGATGTTTTACTAAATTGTGAAGGCTTGTATCGAGAAGGGGGAAAACCTATCCCGATAGGAGACTGTGTATCTTTTAAAGATGTAGAGAAAGTCATAGTAAGAGTTAAAGTGTTAGAGAGAATCATAGACAACTACGAGGAAGACGTGAAGAGTTACGAAACCATCTACCTAGAACCCACAAAGGAATAGACCGTGTTAAAAAGTGAACAAAATTTATTAGTATCTAGGATATTAAAATCTAATCTAAAAGTATTTGCCACAAAAAAAGATTTAGAAGATGCGGGTCGAGGAAATGGAGAAATCTACCTCACACAAGAACAAATAGATAAGGTCGTAGCTGAGGCTATAGGAGGAATAAACCAAGGGGGAGAGGTACAAGTACCCTTAACAGATATCTCTG
Source organism: Lepetodrilus galriftensis (assembly GCA_032361785.1). Taxonomy (NCBI): domain Eukaryota; kingdom Metazoa; phylum Mollusca; class Gastropoda; order Lepetellida; family Lepetodrilidae; genus Lepetodrilus; species Lepetodrilus galriftensis. Next base: position 19,771 of record JAUTBZ010179986.1, on the reverse strand, counting down.
CCTTAGGGACTTTCTTAGGGGTCTACGACAAGGTAGAGGACATCCCAACAAAAGATGTACTAAATCAAGATGTTAAAGATTTAGATTTCGCCTTGATTAGAGCCACGTGGTATATAAGAGAAAAAGGTGTGTGGGTAAGCATATCTAAAGAGACTATCCTACCTACACAAGAGGAGTTAGACCTCGCATTACAAGAAGATAAAAAATAGAGACAGTTAATCAATAAAATCCTTGGGAATATACTAGAAGTATATTTAAAAAACAAGGAGATAGATATGACATTATTAGCGTTGCTAGATTTAGTAAAAAAGATTACAAATGCACTTAAGGGGGTTTTTCCTACAAAGGAACAAGTCTCCACTGATATTGAGACAGCCAAGACAGCTCTTAAAGCGTATGCAGACACGAAAGTATCTGAGGGAGTAAATGGTAGTGCTTCTACAACGTATGTAGATGAGAAGGTAGCTCTTTTAAATTCTATGATTGCAACTTTCCAAGGAGGGTTGGATGACAAGATAGATACAAAAGTGGCGACACTTGGAACCTTTGTAGGTGTGAGTAACAAATATGCTTCTCTGCCGGTAAAAGACCAAAATAACAAAGCTATAACTGCGGGAGATTTCGCCCACCTTACGGCTAAGGATGGCGCTAAGAAAAAAGGACTTTATCGTTACGATGGCACGGAGTACGTTTTCATAAGTGGAGACCCTGCGGTAGTAGAAATACTTGCCTCTCTTAAATATGAGTCTATAGATGACACCAACGATGATAAATTTATCACGGGTAAGTATCTAAAAGACCGAGAAGATGCTAACACTGTAACACAAGCACAAGTAGATGAAGCGGTAGCTAACGCTTAACAGAGGTTTACCACTAAGTGTAAACTGAGAGAGGGCTATCATGATAGAACGTGATAGCCCTTTAGTGAGTTTATAAGAGGAGATTTTTCAAAATGGATATGGCAAAATTACTAGAATACGCTATGATGATAGATAGGGCGATAGTTAAAAAATGGAAACTAGATGAGCTAAAAGATGAACCACTCACCAAAGAAGAAGTAGAAACTGCACTAGGTTTACCCGCTCAAGAGAATGGCAATGGTGGTGGAGGTAGTGGTGTAGTAGTCAACCCTGCACCTATAACGGTCACTCACTTAGTTACTGATGATAGACTTAACAACCTTATAACAGCCAAAGTAGCCTCTCTCAATGCCTTAGAGTCTAACTTGGTAGTGCGTACAGAAGAGATATACAAATGGAACAAGACCGTACCTGCTTTCAACGGAGTCATACAACCAAAAGAAGTTATAGCAACGGAAGATAAGAGTATGGGTTCTCATTACATAGAGGCTAAAGGGTGGTTAGCTGTAGCCAATAACAATAAGGCTAAAATTGTAATATATGATGTTAACAACTCTTATGCAGTAGTTCAAACTATAACTGGCTTAAATTACTGTAATTGGGTTCACGCATCCTATGATGGGTTAAGATTAGTAATAGAAAAAAGTCACGGAATACTAACATACAAGCTCGATGCTGAGACTAACCAATATGTTAGAGAGGGTAGTGAATTGTATGTAGCACTTTCTAATTATGACTTTGCTCTTTCACCTATAGGTGATAAGCTTTTCAAACCTAGACAGAGTAATAATAATAAATACATTGATATGTTCACTTTGATTAGTGGTATATGGAGTCTTAAAAAGTATGTAAATATACCGCAAACTTTACAGGGGTTAGCTATAGTAGGAGACAACACCCTATATGCTCTAGGAACAAGCCAACTATATAAAATACCTTATACACTAGAAGATGGACTAGGGGCTGTAGAGACTATAGCTATAGAGCCTTTCCAAAGTGGTAGAAGAGAATATGATAGTATACACATATCACTAGATGGACAAATTATGTATATAGGTAGTTCATTAGATAGCACTACTATTAACTACGCAGGTTCTGTACAACGGATGTACAAAGTTGTAACTAATGGCGTAGAGTCTTGGAAGAAGATGGATATGCTATACGGTACAAGTGCTCAGGAAAAGTTTGGAACTTCAATGACTACAAACATACAAAACAGTAAGCTATGGGTTATAAGTGGTGGACAATATGGTAAAAAGATAAATGTATATGACATAGCTATAGCTAGTCTAACACTAGATGCTAACTCACTAGACCCATTCAATGATGGCAGTCTAAAACACTTCTATAAGTTTGATGGAGATGCTATTGATAGTGTGGGAGGAGCTGATTTGAATAGTAGTGAAGGAACTGTGACTTACAAAGATGCAAAGTTCGATAAAGCTATAGACTTTAATGGAAGAGGAAATGTTTACTCTAATAGTATGAGCACAACACTGTTTAAAGATAAGACACCTACAACTTTATCATTTTGGTATAAAGATAACGGAAGTACAGATAACGATTTCCACAACATATTAAGTAAGAGGGCTTCAAATGGTAGTGATGGGTCACAAATAGATTTAATATACATCCTATCTACCAAAAAACTTAATTTTTCCTATTACACAGCTAGTGGTAGAGTTAGCTTAGGATTTACAACTGTTTTTGATTTCACGGATAATCTACACTCAATCACTCTCTCGATGGGTTCTGATGGTATAGTTCACTTATATATAGATGGAGTGTTAAAGGAAAGTAAAGGAGCTGATTGGAGTGGTATATCAAATGTATCACAAAACTACTTATCATTAGGTTCTGTAATTACGGACTCTAATGCTGATTACTTTCCTAGGGGAACTATAGACCACTTACAAATATTCAATAGAGCCTTAACTCAAGAAGAAGTAACTAAACTATATGAAGCGGAAGTAAAATAACATGCCTCTAACAAAACATTATCTAACCAAAGACACCCTTGTACAAGATAGAGGAACCTATGCACATAACAGATTCTCGGTCATAACAGAAGTACAAGCGGAGTTGAGCCACCATAAAATCATAAGACTAAAAGAAGGTGAGGAGATACTAGGAGCGGAGAGAACCGAGCTAGGAGCTTTTTTGCTAAAACAACATCTACTAAAGAGAGAGAATCATGAATAAAGTACAAAAGAAAGCGTTCTTAGAACTGCTGGGTCAAGTATTCAAAGAAAAGAATATAACAGGTCTGAGTAAAGCAGAAATGGATAAGGCTATGGGTGATTACTTAGTAGCACATCCTATAGAGGGTAAAACAGACGAAGAAGTCAATACTCTTATAGGTGCATATGTTACTGCACATAACCTAGAACACTTGACTACGGCTCAAGTAGCCACTATGGTGTCTGATTATTGGACTGCACATCCTGATGAAGATAGAACAGATGCAGAGGTTACAGCTCTTGTAGAGACTTATGTCACAAACAATCCTGACAAGTTCACAAGTAAGGCAGAACTTGAAGCGTACACACCTGCTGGTGGGGGAGGTAGTAGTGTAGTAGTCAACCCTAGAGCCATTACTGTAAAAGAGGGTTACTCAGAAGCACAACTTAGAGCTTTAGTAGCACAAATGACTGCTGACCACATAGCAACTATTCCACAATCACAGAAAGATGTTGGCTCTGTAGTGTATATATGGAATGAGACAAGACCTGCCGTATTAACACCAAACATAGTATCTTTAAACCAAGAGAAAGATGTGGGTGGTTCTAAGGTTGCAGGGATAAGTTATGCTAGTAAGAAAGATTGGTTATTTGTAATAGATGATATAACCCATAATATGAATGTATTAAAGGGTTCTGATTTATCTGTAGTGATGAATATAGATACAAACATATATGGAGCTACAGATGAGTATATTGCTTGGGTATCTTCCACTCCTGATGCGAAGAGGGTAGCTATATCACATATGAAAAGAAGTTCTGTTACGGTATGGAAGTTGAAAGACGATAGTAGTGGTTACGAGATAGAATCGAAGATAGTTCTAAATGCCTTAGAAGAGATGAGAGTCGGAGATTTATCAATAGATGGTATAGGTACTACTATAGTAGTATCTAGCTATAATGGAAATGGAATTAATATACTAGAACTCGATGCTCAGGGCGTATGGAAAATAGTTAAAACCTATAGCTTTTCCCTTAAACATAAGGGTGTGGAAATATCAAAAGATGGGCTAGAGATATACACTACTGCTACTGATAATAGTATAGGGACTATACCTAAAGTTAATGGAGTATGGGGGGATATCTCAAATATAGCTGTATTGCCTGATGGTTTTAGTGCAAGTGAGAATAAGCTTCTATCATTATCACTAGACAAACAAGTCCTATATGTAACGGATGGTGATTACGATAATAAAAAAGGTAGAGTTAGTGTATTCTACAAACAAGAAGGGTTTATATATCTATATCCTTTTGATAACTCTATTGTTAATGATGTTAAATTCCCACTATCAGATAAAAGTCTACTAGGTAGTGGGTATTCAGATACTACTAAAAAACTAGGTACTCACTCTAAAATAATGGATGGTGTAAAGGACAACCTAGTAATTGAACACCTAGATATGGCTACTAAAGATTATACATTTAATGTATGGGTAAACAGAACTTCAAATAATGTTGGAGATGGTGGTATTAGAGACTATGTATTTGCTTTTGGTGGATATTGGGAATCAAATAGTCTTGTAGTTATGCCTGATACCGATGAGCATAAATTTTATATATCTGGGAAAAGAGGTAGTGGGAAAAGTGATATTATATCAAGCAATATCCCTTTTGGTCAATGGGATATGTACACCCTAGTGAGTACGCCTACTTCTACTATTATATACCTCAATGGAATAGAGGTGTATAAAGATACGAGCGGTAAATACGATAAATTTGATGATATTTGGTTAACTACAGGTGGGGTATATCAATCTTCTAGTCAAGGTAGTGCTAAGAACCACATGTATCAAATGAATGGTTTTGTAGATGGTTTACATATAGAAGAAAAAGCATTCACTCAAGAAGAAGTCACAAAATTATTTAGCAACAACGGTGTAGCTTGGCAACACAAGTACGACATCAACCCCGCCAACCCAGTAGCCAATAACTACTTCGGTATAGTGGTAGCACTCAATGATGATAACTCTGTAGCCTTCATAGGTGAGTATGAAAGTCATAAGGTATACAAGTATGATATAGCTGTAGCTAGTAACACCCTAGACGCTAATTCTTTAGACCCATTTGGAGACGGTAGCTTGAAACACTTTTATAAACTAGATGGTGATACTGTAGATAGTGTAGGAGGAGCAAACCTACCTAATAATGGAATTTCTTATTTACAGGGTAAACATGGGCAAGGGGTAGCTGGTACAGAAAAAGTAGCTGTAGACTTACCTACAACTATACAAACAAACTTCACTGTATCTTTCTTTGCTACCTATCAAAACGGCACTTCTTTTGCTGTATCTTTTGGTAATAGCGATTCTAACTGGGCTGAGACTAGATTTGTTATACATAGTCACGATAGTAATACTCTATTTGTAGGTACTGATATAGCCACTAGAGCGTATGTGCAGAATATACTTATAAAGATGAGTCATTTTTTAGCTACAATTGAGGGTACTACTTTAAAACTATACATAGATGGTGTAGTAGTATTAACAAAAGAAGTAACTGCTAGTAACGGGTTAAATAGACTTTTACTAGGAGGATATGGTAATATTGGTGCTCTTTACCTAGGAGATACTATAGACCACCTACAAATATTCGACAGAGCATTAACCCAAGAAGAAGTCACCAAACTATACCAAGCGGAGGTAAAATAGTATGCTAAAATGGACTTGGATAAAAGACAAAACAAAGCTATACTTTAGACCCCTCATAAGTTTGTGGGAAAAAATAAAATCATGGAGAAGAAAATGAAATTTAAAAAATTAGAAGAATTAGCAAATGAAATGTTGGCGACTATCAAGTTAGAGAGAAGTAAAGAGGTAGTGCCTAAAAAAGAAGCTCCAAAGGTTGTAGTAGACCCCACACCCTCTGTACCTACACCTGCAGAGCCTAGCTATAAGACAATCTTAGAAGCGGACTTCAAGAAGCCCCTTCCCAATGAACAATTTGAAGTCACAAATTGGACGAGTGGGGTGGACGAAGATGATAGAGAGTTACTTGTACCTACCTACAAAGAAGATGTAGGGGCGCTTGTGTTTGAGTTAGGTGATAGATGGAAAGACAGACCTATTGAACGCGTAGAGATTCAGGCATTGAACCCTGAGATAGAAAACAAGTGGAAGAGATTTCAAGCGTTTTACGAGCACGGAGTAGAGTACAACACAAAGTTAAAGTTACAAATACCTGAGGGCTTTAAAGCAGACAATAAAGCAAGTGGAGTTATCTTTCAGATACACGGAGAAGATGGACAAGGGGGCAAGTATGATGTACCTCTTCTCTCCCTAGTAGTAAAAGGGGACACTTGGTATTGGCATGTAAGCGGTAACACGACAAAAGACAGCGATGAGGGCTTTACGAGATGGGAATCAGAACCCACGCCACTTGTTATAGGGCAAGATGTGGAGTTTAGTTTAGATATGAGACTAGACACAAAGGATGGCTTTACGACAATTTACCAAGATGGTAAAAAGATAGTAGAGTTCAAGGGTTCTAATACCTACGAGGGCAACTTTGTGTGGGAGAATAGAAAGTATGCTAGAGGCGCTCAAGGGGGTCTATATTGGTGGAGCAATAATAAAGACAGAAGTGAGTATGAAGTAGACAATCATACTATCTTCTACAAGAGTCTAACTATAAACAAGAAAGTTGGCTAAGATGTGGGAGAAAATAAAGAAACTTTGGTCACAACTCATCGGCAAAAGAGAAGAGTCCAAAATCAAACCTAAGCGAGAGTTCCCCAAAGCCCTGGGGACTAAAAAAAGAGAATACGACAAAGCCCTAACACCGCGAGAAATCGCCAAAAAATACAACGAAGAAAGCAAGTAGAACCTTGCTAATACTCTCTATCATAGGAGCCATCGTCATTTTATCTACGATGGCTCCACCCCCAACAGTTTAATTTTTTATCTTTGTTAAATCTCCACACCCAAAGGAGATACATTATGCCTAGAGACGTAGAAGAATTTATCCATTACGAAAGAGAGGGGAAAACTCTCATAGTCCTGGATAATTTAGAGGAGCTATCCAAAGCCCCAAGAGGGTTGAAAAATGTTCAGATATCAAACGGTAAGGGTTCTGCTGTAACCTACTATTTTGATAAAGACCGACCTATGACCGACCATGATGGTGAGAGCGTAGTAGCCTTAGACAAGGTGTGGGATGATAACGTAGAAGTGTGGAGACTTGCCCCAACCACGGGTAACGGCTGTTATGTAAAAAAGTTGGTAGATAGTGTAAAAGTCCAAGCAAGAGTGTTAGAGGTTGGAACTAAAGCAGAGTTGAGAAGGGTTTTAGATACATACCGAGAAGGGTCTACAATCGTGGGAGGGAGTTTGGAGATAAAACTTACCTCAACACACCCTTACATTTATGATTTAAGTGACTACGAGTTAACTTTAGTGAGTAGTGGGACAGCAAACACTCCTATCAAGATAACGGGTAAGGGAAATGAAAATACCCACACTAAGGATTACGTTCTAAGACTTAAAAAAGTAAGCCTCATTGGAAGTTCTGCACTGTTTGTAAACTTAACGGGTCTTTCAGAGTTTTGGAAAGAAGATTCACCTGAGAATTGTTATGTAGAAATATTAGGGGCGGAGAGCAACCCTGCACCTTGTAATATCGTCTATAAAGGGTCAAGTGTAGACTTTGGGGTAAGAGTAGAGTATGGCTCTTATTTAGCCCTTAAAGGACTAAAGACCACTAAAGCTTATATCAGAGTAGCCAACAACTCAGAGTTAGCTTTAGTGATGCACCAAGAGAGTGACATCATAGGGTACGCTTCTTTCACCGGGGGTAGCCAAGTCACAACGAATAATTTTAGGTTCGACACCTTATATGTGAACAACACGAGATACTCAGGAGCGGTCACACCTGCGGGGGATGCCCCTTCTCAGAATATCGACACTTTTGATAAAGGCACAGCGCCTTATACTTCCCCTAGCGCTTACTTCCATGAAAACTCACTAGGGTATATGAGCGTCAACTCAGGTCAAGACATACTATGGGACAAGAAGAGAGAGTCGGCAATCCCCCACAACTATAGAAGCTCAAGAGGAGTCTCTAACATAGAGGTGTCTACGAGTAGTGCGGTGTACCTAAGCATACCACAACTTCTAGTAAACAACTACAAAATAGTAGACAACTTTGTAGACCAAAGAGATGTTAGAGGAGTCTACAAAAATGGGTACACAGACTTTGAGAACAACTACTACCTAAAGTGCCAAAATCGCTCAGAGATGCACGTAAGTTTTGTAGGACATAGAGGAGGGGAGAACACCAACAAAGTAGGAAACATATACATATCAAACCACTCCTCTATACATATCACCTCAGGAAGCCCAAAGGTAGAACACAATGCTTGTGGAGAAGTCCTTATGCGAGACTACGCTTATCTGTTCAGCAACAAGAAGCACGAGATGACAGCAGGTAAAGTTTTAAATATTGCACAAGTTTGTAAGATAGTTTGGGAGAGGGTGGATGGTGTTTCAAATAAGCACAAGTTCTCATCCTCTGACTTGTTAAACGATTAGGGAAAGGTTTTTATTTTGTATTACATATTGGGAAAATTATCTGAAGGCGAGATAGAGGGAAGTGTACTAAGCGAGGAAGAGATTAAGAGTTGTTTAGGGGAACACATCTATGCTATCAAACAAGGGGCATATAGTGAAGAAGCCAAGAAACATAAACACTTGACCATTCCACAAGAAGAGTTAGACCACAAGCCTTTTTGGAGATTCAAGATAGAGGATTTTGTAGATAACCTACAAGAGACTATGGAGCGTAAAGTTTTAGAGAGTTTGTCTGCAAAAAAGCTAGATAGGTACTCTGTGAAATATAAGAGAGCTTTAAGTGGGGACGTAGAGTTTTTCAAGAAGGAAGCCTCTATGATGAAGATAGCTCCTGAGGAGCTTATAGCGAGAGTGAAAGAGAAAGGTGACAAGTGGATAGCTCTGAAAGAGGGGTATATCTCCATCTTAGAGGCGGTGAGAGTGGGGGCAATAGCTTTTATCAATAAGAGTGTGTCGGGCAAGGACTGCTACACATTGTACGCAAACCTTGTAAAAGCAGAGACGAAAGATTTAGAGAAAGTGATAAAAGATGGCGTTTAAAATTATAGACCTCTTAAAGTCGGGGCTAGTAAAACCTTTGATAAAGACTATCGCAAGAGGGGACAAGAAAATACTTGATAAGTTCAAGTTGATGGAAGAGTTCACAGAAGATGCAACTAAAGGTTTAATGTTCAGAGGAGAGTCTTTAAACGAATCTGCTAGAGAGTACCAAGAAGCGTTTAATACGAAACTCATACCTGTAAAGTCAAATAAGTGGTCTAAGGTTTTAAAAGTAGAAGCTGACCTATACTCTTCTTCTTTTAGGTTAACGGTGGTAGGAGTTTTTGGCTCTTACGTGTTATCCCAAAAAATAGACATCGTGGCACATCATGACCACAATGTAGATGTTGTCATGATACACGATAAGCACTATGGGGAATTTAAGATAAGAGTATATACCGATAGGGATGGAAGTTGTTATGTCGATTTTTTACCTATGGGGGGAAGTGGAGGCTCTTCTTTCTTATTCAAGGTGGACGACTTTGTAGGGAAGTCTTTTGAGCTAGGGTACACTGAAGCGGTACCTGCTACCTTTAGACTTGAACTAGAAGAACGCTCAAGGGACATGGGGATAGAGGCAAGGCATGGAAAGACCATAGTAGACTCTAAGATGTCCGAAGGGTGTATAAACCCCAACCCCTTCTTTATATTAGAGGATTTCGACTACAAAGGGTATGCAAAATACAGCTCAAGAAAGTTGGTGAAGGACGTAGTATACAAAACTAGCAACGCACTATATATCCGACAAGGCGGAGGTACGCTAGTAGGAGACCACTACATCTCACTACCTGCAGATAGAAAGTATCGGGCAAGTGTAAGTGTGCGAGTTTTAGAAGATGGTGTGCCAAACCTAGATAGGCAAATGTCATACTACACGGGGGTAATATGTTATGACAGTGATTATAATGTTATAGCTCCACACCACCTCCCAATACAAGCACTTCCTAGTGGGGTCGGCACTTTGGCGAGAGAGCTAAAGAGTGGAGACGTGGAGATGGTAGTAAATGGTACACCTTCACTCTTCTATAATGGAGTCACGGGTCACTATCGTTCGTACTTGGTATATCGAGAAGAGGATGGAAAGTTCAGATACCGTGGAGCCAATGGTAGGCTATATAGAGAGATGGGTTATAACCGAAATGCTTTTTACAACTTCTATGACAAAGACAAGATAGTAGATAATGGAGATGGGACTGTAACGGTTACGTTTAGAAACCCTTATCAAGGAAGTTATGGGACTTTCCCAATAGGTTCTAAAGTCACAAGGACAAGGAGTGGGGGGAGTTATAATTATTGGACGAGTTCTGAGAAAGTAGCGATTAGTGGAGAGTGGGAACACTACAACTCCCCTTGGGTGACATACCCTAGAGTGATGGACGCTGGGAACTATTGGACGATAGGGAGAGATGGAACAGCTTACGTTAAATTGCTAGTGCTACCAAATTACTATATGTACAACGGTGGAGGTGGAAGTTTGGGATATGTGTCTAAGTACGCGAAAAAGGTAGAAGCATGGTACGGTCACATAGCTTTAGAGTGGAAGCATAAAGATTAAGAAGGAAGTATCATGATAGAAGAAGAGTTCAATGAAGAAGAGAACCTACCAATAGAGACAGACCCACAACAAGAAGCCTTGATAGGAACCGAGGGTTTTTCAGAGCCCGACATGGAAGAAGTAGAAACCTCTATACATGAAGACGAAGGGTATAAAAAAGCCAAGCTGAGAGAAATATCTATGAACCTCTCTGAGAAGAAAAAAGAGAGTATACAAAACATAGAGGTTAAAGTAGGCGGAGTCCCTTACGCTGGGGATAATGGTAGTCAAAATAGAATGACAGCCATCTATGCAACAGCTAGTGGCATGTACCACAAAAAGATAGGCGGAGTATTTAAACAACAAGCACAAAACCCCGCCCTAGACGACGCGGTTAAAAGATTGTTTTATGGTCTAGGAGACATCTTTGATGGAGTGTACCAAGAGATATATGTGAACTACCCTTTACAGTGGAAAGGTGCGGATGGTGAGATGTATGGCTCCAATGCGGAGAAAGTAGGGGAAGCCTTGTTAGGGGCTATGCAAGAAGTAGGTGCAGAGATAAATTCAACAGCTAACAAGTTACAAGAAGAGAGTGAAAAGATAGAGAAAAACTAAAGGGGGGACTGATGGAAAGTAGAGTGGAGTATGAAGCCCTTACAAAGGCAAACGCGATGGCTATTAAAGAGTTGGCACATGCTATACGAGAGTTAGCAGACACGGTTAAAGAAGAGGACAAAGACATCAAGAGCGGAGTAAGTGAGTTATTGAAGTCTCAAACGGAGTGCCACTTTCGCTGGCAAAGTGTCATGGAGAAGATGAACTACAAAAAAGAGAGTATAACACTCCTACAACAACAAGTCTCTATGAAGGCAGATAAGGAAGCAGTGGAAGAGTTAAAGTCTTTTATTCACAAAGCCTTATGGTGGTTGTTTGGTGGGATGGTCGCGGTAATAGCCTTCCTAGTGAAGACACAACTATTTGAAAAAGTATAGAAAGGTATAAAGATGATAAAAGGTAGATACGAGACGTTAGAAGCTTTTGGGGTTGTAGACTTAGGTTTGGATTGGAAAGAGCAAGGGGGAGCCTCAAGGTATGCCCTTCTAAGACTAGATGAAAATCATGATGGCATTTTGTCTGAGGATGAAAAAGTAGCGGTAAAGTCAACACTCTATACTTTAGGTGTAGAGGCAGGGGCTGGGGTGCTTAAAGAAGGTATGAAAGTAGTGTCTTTAGATAGTTGTTTAGACTTTAGTAAGGGGGGAGCTTTGGCGGTGAACGATTCTGTACACGTGTACAATAAAGGGGAGCACATCATGCTCACCACTCACTATATAGATTCAAACCTAGATGAGTACACCACCACCACAGATGGTCTTACAAACATGTCTTTTGAGCTTGTAAAACTCTTAGAAAAACACGACCTGATTGGTTGATACATGAAGGTTGCACAAGGAGTTGTCTTAGGAGGGGTGGAGAAGCAGAACACCCCTGAGATACAAGACCCTTCTATAAAGAATCCTACTAACTATGTGGGGGAGATGCCTACACCTACAACTTTAGAGAAGGTTGTAAAAAAAGAGATAGAGAGACAGATATACTCTGAAGGGGTCATCCCACAAAGAGAGGTAGATGAGATTTACGGCTTGTACATGTTCACGGGCGCTGGGAGTATCATGATAGTGTGTAGAAATACCTCCACAAACTTTCCAATACCTTACGTGAAAGTAGAGTTGACCTATTTTGAGGACACCAAGAAAGAACACGTCCTGATGAGACACACTGATGGGAGTGGAAGGGCGCTAGTATCTTCTCTTAAAGAGGGGAAATGGCTTGTTAAAGTAAGTCCTAACCAAGAGCACTTAAAATCGGTCAAGCTACAAGAGGGTGAGCCTGATAGAGAGATAGTCTTAGATATAGAAGACTCTAAAATTTTAGAATTTAATTACGTGGAGGTCTAGGTTTTGATTAAGAGAAGAGATGCAAGAAGAGACGTACCGGTAATAGGTAGGGATGAAGAGGAAGAACTAGAGGAGTCCACGGCTAAATTGGCGAAAAGCTTAGAGATGGATAAAGGGGATGGTGGCAAAGACTCCCTATCAAATATCGTTAGAGATTTAACCAAACCTATAGAGTATGAACAGATAGATTTTAACGCCCTATACGATAGTGAATTTTAAAAAAAAACAAGGACAAGAAGATGGCATATAGTTTGAAAGAAGAGTTAAAAAGAGAGATTATAAATAAGTTAATCGTTACGATAGTGCGAGGAGATAAGAAGGTACTTGAAAAAGTAACGGCACTCGGCACATGGGTAGGGGGCGAAGACAAGTACGCAAAGCTACCAAAGAAAGACCAAAACAAGAAACCCGTGAGCAATGGTGATACGGCAACCTTGACTGAAACAGATGGAGACCACCCAAAAGGGCTGTATCGTTTTAAAGATGGTACGTGGACTTTAGAGATAAACTATGATGCACTTAAACTAGATAGCATTATTGCAGGTCTTAAGGCAACTCAAACACAAGTAGATGAAGGCTCAAACGATACGAAATTTGTAACACCTGTGACTTTAAAAACTGTTACAGATGGTATCAATGAAGCAATAGTAGCGCTATCAACTGCACTAGGTACGGCACTATCAGAGTACAAAGACAGCGCGTTGGAGCTGTTCCACCCTAAAGGGGGTAAAGATACCTTATCAATCCTTGTGAAGGATGGAGAGGCAGACACTAAAGAAGCTGTAAATGCAAGTCAACTTAAGGTGAGTTTTGAGCAGACAGACTTAGACGCACTCTATGATAGTGAGATGGGGGTTTAAAGTATGAATCGCTCAAAACTCTACACGGCATTGGATAAGATAGCGAGAGAGGACAAAGAGAGGTATAAAGAGGTCATGGTGAAAATAACCTCTTTGTCAAACTTTGAAAAAGAGTTACAGAAGTTTGACAGCCCTGAGGACTTCATCAAAAGCCTATGAAAAATCTATTGAAAAAAGTAGTCTTAGGAGTCCTCTTAGTTTTAGCTTACCCAATGGCGCACGACCTCTTCACAACCTATGTACTAGGGGAGGACGAGAGAGAATTTAATAACCTAGAGAGTGGCGCGATAGATTGTCAAGATGAGTTCTCGGCAGATATGGCTCTACTCATACAATATGCACAGAGTTTAGGTTTCAAGGTAGGGGCAGGGGAGACATGGAGGACAAGATACCAACAAAAGCACAACATCGCTTTAGGGGTGTCATGGACGATGAACTCCTTGCACCTAAAAAGACGTGCAATAGACCTGAATCTGTTCAACACAAGAGGGAAATACCTCACCACAAAAGAAGCCTATCTAATGCTAGGGGAGTTTTGGGAAATGTTGAACAGCCAAAATGTGTGGGGCGGTAGGTGGAAACATACACCCGATATCTTTCACTTTGAAAGAAGACGTTGCTCCAAAGTGACTAACAGTGACCAAGAAATAGAAGAAGAAATAGAAGAGGAGTTTTAAAGATGGCAGATTTAACATTTATGAGTGGTAAGACTAAGACAGGGCGAGGCTATTTAGCGAATAAAGAGTCTTGTAAGATAGCGACCTTTGAGAAGGGGTATCAATCAATACAATTCCTAGTAAAAGACAAGCTTACCAAGAGTGGTATAAGAATCGTAGGGAGTCTCGACACAAAAGGGAACATCCTTATATCTATGAGCCAAGCAGAGGGGTTGTCACAACCTAAGAACTGGTCACTAAAAGAGTACAACTTGAATGATAAAGATGAACATGAGAGCCTTGTTTTAGACGTAGGGGAGACTTTAGATAATATCATCGTAGAGGAAGTATAACTATCATGGGGAAAAAAGAGAGAATCAACAAGAAGAGAGAGAAACAAGTAAGGGCAGAACAAGCTTCTTATAATGATTCTCTCATGCAAAAAGTAACAGACCTCTTACGGCTTAATAATATGCAAGAGTTTGTAGAGGTACCCAACGAGAGAGAGATGATACTCTTGACAGATAAGGCGGTCTCAGAGTTGAATATGATTAACCCTGCAACTCCCAATTTGCTCTTATCAATATGGGAGAGTACGCCTGATTCAGAAAACCTCTTAGTGAAAATGTTGACTTGTGAGGTGGTAGACCTGATACTCCATGACTATGCACACAAAGGCATTGAAGCACACTCAATAGAAGATATACAAGTCTCAGACCGAGCCACAAGATATGAAGCCATGAAAGAGCGATGTGACAAAGAGGGTCTTATAAAAGATGTCTCCTCCTTTAAGACCGCAAGAGGTATAGGGGTGAACACAGATACTGAAGGGTTAGCGATGGGTGTAGTTCACAGAGTCCCTGGGCGAGGATATAACGACTTCTCTTTCAGCCTCGGAGGAAGAGCGGGAAGAGTTGGAAAATGTGGAGTGACCTTGTTGAAGTGGTAGATTAAAACTAAGGGTAGCTTGGTAAAGCTATCATGATAAAATTTTCAAGATACTACGCCTCAAAAAACCTCACACTCCTAGAAGCTTTAAACAATTTATACCTTGCAACGCTCGACGCAAAAAACTTTCAACCTTTAGACCTCCCTAAAGAGTTGAAAGACCTCTCTTACAATCTATACCAAGCGTTCAATTACAACCCCAAAGAGTTTCTAACTTTCAACAAGATTTTAAAAAAGAATACCTTGCCCTTAGATAAAGACTTGACCATATATCTCTTCACGGGGGGTAAAGACAGCTTGGCGAGTTATCTCAAGTATAGACACAAGACAAGGAAAAGACAGCTTATCTACTTCAAAGGGCTTAACCCTCTATACACGAAAGAGGATATCACCTTCCACGAGATAGAGAAAGTGATAGGGGAGAAGGTGAGGGTGATACCTTTTAAATCTCCAAGAGTCAAAGGACAAGTAGAAAGCTCCCTTAAAAACCTCCTCTCTTATGTCATGGCTATTGAGAATTGCAAAGCAATACCTAAGAGGATATCTTTTGGGTATATCAATGGGGAGGAAGAGTTGGAGGAGGTTATAGACCCACTCCACAAAACCGCCAAAGCTATAGAGTTCTTTGAGGAGGAGAGAGAAGGAAGCCCTCAAACCTCTGAGGTCTATGGAGATAGTCTAGGGAGTGCCATACAAAACATCCTACTCTTAGAGAGCTACTACAAGGGAATAGATTTCACAGAAGGTATGGAGTCTCTATATCACACCTTCAAGATTGTAAGGAAGCACAAACTACAACACCACCTAAGCTCTTGCATGAGTCTACCACAACACAAGCAACACAACAAAGATATGGTCAATAAAAAATATGGCTACAAGGTAGGAGGGGAATATCTCATAGGAGGCACTATCATGATAGGAAAGAAAAAAAGTACACCCTTACACAGACTACAAAGAAAACTCTCTAAAGGAGAAAAGATTAGCATGTGGAGTGAAGGGAAAAAATGTACGTTAAAAAATAGTGAACATCTAAAACTCCACCATTTAAAAAATTATGACAAGCTAGGCTCTTATGAATGTGGAGTCTGTTTTAAATGTGTGGAGAGATATATCATGAACCACCTCTACTTTAAAGTAGAATATAGTAACAGATTTATAAATAGTAGATATAGGCTTCTAGTAAAAAACCTTCTACGATTTAAAAACAACAACGAAGTAAATATGGAAACTTATTTTATAGAAGTAGATTTAAACAAGAAGAGATTAGACACTCTACTCTACCACAACTATATAACTCAGAAAGAATATGTGAAAACACTCTCCCTAATGTCAATTTAAGAGACGAAACCTTGGTAAAAAAGAGACACGCTAAGGGGTTAAAATAAGCATAACTACAACCTCAACGAGTATTTACCTATCTCAAAGAGTTCGTTTAAAATTAACCCCTCCTAGACCTTCACAGAGCAAAACCCCTTAAAAGACACTAGAGAGACTTTTTTGCAATTAACGCTAATAAAATAGAGGAATGGCTTAATACTTAGCAGTCAAAGAAATTAGTTTTTTAGCTTAAGTTTTGTGCGGAGTTTTTTTCGTTTTTACTAGGCTGGAGGCGGAAATCAAAAATGGCTAAACAGATTGCCCTTTAGTGGGGGGGAGCGGTTTTTGATTTTTCACACTTTTTTTTAAGGTTCGGGCGGTTTTTTCCTTATATAAGCACCATATAAGGCTTATTTTAAACAAAAAAGTCTTATATGATACCAGTTAAAATAGCTACAATCCAAATAAGAAATAAGGAAAAATAATAGAAAATACTGCTAAAAACGCTAAATTTCGACGAGATTGGTAAAGCCCCCATAATAGAAGGATTTGACAAATGGAGAACTCAAAAGAGATTAAATTACAAAAGCCATATAAGCTAAGACCTCATCAAAAACAAGCTGTTAAGTTTATGGGGAGAGGAAGCTTAGTATCTTTGTTTACGGGTTGTGTAGATAGAGACACAGAGTTTTTAACACCGAGCGGTTGGAAAAAGATAGGAGATTATCAAGAAGGTGATTTAGTGGCGGAGTGGGAAATGCAAGATAAGCCTCTTCTTAATGTGAGGAGATGTGAGATAACTTTCAAAGAACCCTCAGAGTATATTAAAAACCCAAAAGATAATCTAACAAGGGTAAAGACTGAGGAGATAGATATGGTGATTTCAGATAACCATAAAGTGCCCCACCTTGACCATGGAGCTTATAAGAGTAAAAGGTGGGAAGCGCTCAGAGACAATTCTGAGATAAACATTCCTAGAAGTTTTACAATAGGGGAGGAGTCACCCTCTTTAGATTTATCAAACTCTTTAATACGAGTTTTAGTCATGCAGAGTGTGAAGGGGGAGACCTTAAAAAAAGAGGGGGTGAAAACAAGAGTCCTACAACTTCTGAGAAGTGCTAAGATATCTTATAGCTATAAGGAAGGGGATGACCAAGTAATATATGACACTCCTAAAGAGATAGGGCAAAAAGGGCTTAGTCTGTTGTGGGGGGCAAACAAGGAGCAACTGAAACTGATAAGGAAAGAGGTTATGTTTTGGTGGGGGAGTACCCATTTTGTTGGAGACTACAAAGATGCGGAGTTCGTACAATACTGCTTTAGTGTAATAAGTGGCAACTATGTTTCTATAGAAGAGGAACAAAAAAATAGCTACAAGGTTGAGGAGAGTAGTAGAAGTGACTCTACCATATCACCCAAGGACAACAAAGGGAGCGTAACCCCTTATAAGACCCTTGATGGGTTTGAGTATTGTTTCACAACAAGTAGTGGCTATTGGTTGGCAAGAAGAAATGGTAAAATATTCCCTACGGGAAATAGCGGTAAGACGCTTATCTCCTTCACACACTTTTATAAGAAAGAAGAGCCTTGGAAGTGTTTGTATCTAACAGAGAACAATCTAATCTCCAATGTTCTACAAGACCACAAAAAGTTTTACGGTTATCATGATAACTTACAGATGTTAAAAGGGGCGCTCCCTGCCAAGAGAAGAAAAACCTATAAAGAGTTTAGCGAGGATGAGAGGTTGGATTTTCTAGTGATGAACTATCACACTGCCACAAACGACTTATCTGAAATTTTCAAAATGATAGACTCCTTAAAAGAAGAAGGTTATAAGTTGTTGGTAGTGCTTGATGAAGTTGAGATAGCTAGAAAAGAGAGCACACATTTTTACCAAACACTAGAAGCTCTTAGAGAGGAGGTTGAGGAGGTTAAAGGTTTCTCTGCCACCCCTCTAAAAAAAGGTCTCGTAGAGATATACAATATACTCACACTCTTAGAAGGGAAGCCCCCTATAAAAAAGAAAAAGTTCCATAAGAAGTATTGTGACATTGTGGTAAATAAAATCTTTAGTTTCAATCACAAAGGCAAGAGGAAGGGCTACCCCCTTAAAGCCTCTTCACAACTTGGGGAGAAGACAACCACCCTTGTCGTACCTTTTTGGCTTTTTAAAGGTATAGAGACCAAAGGGGGGCTACTTTCCATCGAAGGGTATGATGCAAAGAAAGTGTCTTTAGAATATTTGAAAGGGAGTGGTTTGATTCTGACCATACCAATAGAGTATGAAGGTCTATTGAAATTTGTATATGCAAGAGACACTTTTAGCGTGTACGTCTCTTCTAGGACAGAAGTAAAAGGGTACAAGAAGATAAAGTCGTTTAAGCGAGAGGTGAGTAGTCTTATGTTCTCTATCTCCAAGAGAAATGTGGAAGGGTTCCCCACTTTTGTAAATAAGACCATTCTAGTAGAGCGGGACAAGAAGACGAGAAAGACTTTAGAGTTTCTCTATGAAGAGGATGAGAACTTAAACGCAAGTGTAGAAGCCATTGCAGAAGTTGCCCCCGAAGTCACAAACTACGAATACAACTTGAAGGAAGACGTGGAGTTAAACCTTTCTCCCCTACTGAAAAAAATCCTTAAAGACACTTATAAGCTCTTCAAGAAGGGAGAGATTGTAATCCTATTTGTCCCCTTCACAACGATAACAGAGTATATTGAGATGGCGGTAGAGAAGCACTACAAGAAGATGGATTTGAGAGTGATAGTGGGAGGAGTCAAAAAAGAAGTCTTAGAGAAGATAAAAGAGGATGCTACCAACTCCAAACCAATGGTCATCATGATGAACGAAGCTGGGATAAGAGGTCTGAACCTGCAGACGTGTAGGCATATCAAAACAATAATAGCCCCTAAATCAGGAGGAGACTTAATACAACTATGTGGAAGGGTCTCACGTCTAGGGTCTAAGCACAAAAAAGTATACCTAGATATGTACTATATAAAAGAGAGCGTACTAGAAGACTTGCACAAAGTATGTATGGGGGAAATGGCGCTGATAGAAGAGTTCAACGAAGAGTTACTAGAAAAAGGATTCAAGGTAGACAAAGACTTGAAAAAAATAGTAATTAAAGAAGGCGACTACATAAAAGAAAAATTGAAAAACAGAAAAGAAGAGTTTAAAAAAGGGAAAGGGAAAAAGAAAGAGAGATAAGGAAGGGACAGTGGCACAAACGTGTAGGGTTGTGGAGGTCGGTGAGAAAAAAAAAAGGGTGAGTTAGTAAAGGGGGGAGGAGA
>JAUTBZ010179876.1:0-23082 GCA_032361785.1 Lepetodrilus galriftensis | reverse complement strand
ACTTTGGGTTAAAAGCATGAAACTTGGCAGATATGTTCTTCACCCCAGTACAAGAAAATATGGATATGGGGCCAACCAAGATTTTCCAAAATGGCCACCAAATCTAAGAGGGTGACTATACATTTCATTATTTTATAATATTAATCAACATAACAAATATAATTGTTCACAGAATACTTTGAAATGATGTGCTAAGGTACTTTATCCTCGTTGAGATACAATACCAATAATGATTCACTTGAACATTTCCAAGATGGCTGCCAAATTCAAGACATGGTTGGTTACTACAGATGACTCTCACTACATAACATATGTCATGGCTACACTTTGTAACTATTTCATGAGCGGGTGTTTCCTAAGTTGGCATAAATTGTACCCAATCCTTTTCTATCGTGAATATAATATGTTTAAACAGTGATCAAAACTAACTTTAAAACTTACTAGCCAGAATAGTGATACAAATAACAAATGTTATGAATTTCTAATAGTCCTTAGGATACCTTTAGCATTGGGAGAAATGGCCTGGGCTAGAGGACTAGTGTTAATTTTGATTCCTGTTTAAACAACGGTTGTCCAACTTACCCAGCAGGACATGGTTGGTTACTACAGGTCAGGGTCTGTCTCTTGGGCAGTCGTTTTGGGTCACAGTTCTCCTCAGTCACCACAAATCCTGAACTTCTCTTCACACACAGGAGCTTGGTCTCTTGCACACCTGTAACAAACATTCAAATTTAAATACAATCAATTTCATAGTATCCTCTACTGATATTGTGTTGCAATGTATCGTGTTAGACTCAGAAATCTTGACATGGAACTGATGGGAGATTGATACTAATACAAGCTGTTGAGGTGACATTGAATGATGGACTAATACTTTGGATTATATTCACCGGCATTCACTTGCGGCAATCGACATAATGCAGACATGAATCGCATTCCATTGCTTTACATTTGATCATCTGTAAATGGA
Organism: Lepetodrilus galriftensis; assembly: GCA_032361785.1. NCBI lineage: Eukaryota > Metazoa > Mollusca > Gastropoda > Lepetellida > Lepetodrilidae > Lepetodrilus > Lepetodrilus galriftensis. The sequence goes on along the minus strand of JAUTBZ010179876.1, from coordinate 22,112 downwards.
AATTCACGACTCGTACGCAATTTAGCTCCAGTACCAGGTTTTGAAAGCCGTGTCAAAAGGTCTAAAATGCCTATTTAAATTCAAATTGGAGCTATCTGTAAACTCATAAACACATGTTGGAATACATGCCAGAGACATTTGTATTATCACTGGGTCAGCTGGCTGTACAATGTCTGTTCATTCACGAGTCTGGATCGGCGCGTATGGGGACAGATTAACTACCGCCCTCTTCCTGACATAGGGGATTAAATGAGGATTAAGTGTCCTGGAGGTGAACGAAGGATGAGCTCGTGTCACTGCTAGCAGCTATAGTGTGAGTATAGCTCTTTAACACTGTCACAGTCACTGTGGCTGGTAACTGCAACAGAGCTAACGCTTTTTGTTATATACATATCAAACATTAAATAACGCTTCTTCTTCTTCATTAGACACGTCAGTTTAGGCCAATGGCTTTTAAAAACAATGTCTCCATTTAGCAAGGAATGGCTAGCATGGTTGTTGAAATGGAAATGTGAATGGTAAAGTTCATGTTCCAGAGACCATACTCCCCAGGGTGTTAAGAAGGTGAACTGGGTACACATTGGCCAAAATAATTATGATCGTTTCACAGCCAATCATCATCAGTGAAATTACAGCTAAAACTATATAAGTATAATAACAACAAAAATAATAATAATTATTACTACTATTATTATTATTATTACTATTAACATTTTGTAATTACTATTATTAGTTATTATAGTAAAACCATAATATACAAGTACCATTTTATCTATGAATCATGAAACATGCTATGTGATGAAACATGAAACATGTTATGCGATGCACTGATATCAAAAGGCATGTGTCAACCCTCTTGAGACACAACTTGTCAAAGAACCATAACCACCTATAATATGCCCAATTAACCATTTTGAAAACTTGTCTGACATTGACGATAAATGTGTGGATTTACCACCTGATTGCAAAAAAAAACCAGGTAACTTGATAGTGCATTCATAGCAGTGAAAAGGTGGTTGTGCATACAGTATGTTAATTTAACACTGATAATTACAAACAGCAGTATCAGCAAATGGATTGCACGTGGTGTCGAGTTTCCACGCTGATAGCCAGAGAGATCCAGCATGTGCAAGCCTCCAGGTTGTAGACTTGCACAGTGCACAATGGCACCCCATAGACAATAAGCCATCATGTCAAAAAACACGGGGTAGAGTGTCCTCTGGGTCACCCAGGTATTATGTGACCCCCTCAAATGCTTGTTGTGGTATGTTACCGGGATTATTCCCTAATACAGCTGTGGTTGGGTGTGACATACCTCCGAGGACAGGACAGATGTAATCATCACAGGACAAGGGTGTCCCCATTGTTGCTGGTTGTGCGGTTGTCTGGGAATTTAACAAACTTGCAAGGGAAAGCTCGGCAGTGGGGACACTGTTTGACAGGGTTGTCGGCTGGGATGTTCTAGACCAACTTTTAGTCTATGAAAGATGCCATCTTTACAACGTGATGATGTCATGATGATGTGGTGTGAATGCTAAAGGAGGTCGGAGGTCATGCTACCTCACCTCCTTATTTCATAAGTAGGAAGTGTGTGAGTTTAACCCTCTCCATGCTGATGGCAACCAGAGATGCCTTAAAGAGCCGTGTCTGCAGCTAATCCAGCAGGGAGAGGGTTAAGGGTGTTATGTTGTTCCTTTGCCATAGTATTTAAATTGCATCATGTGTTAATTAATTGTGGGAGGAAAACCTGGAATAACCTAGATTTCTTAAATAAGCTTTAAATGCACAGTAACTTCAATATCATCATGTACTAGTTTATGGTGGGAGGGCACCCTGAGGCAACCTAGATTTCCTAAATAAGATCTAACTGGATATCAATTTCAATGATAATTTTTATAATCTATGTTCTGATGAAAACCAAGACCCATATTTCCTACACAAGTGCCAACAGTATATGTATTACAGTATTTCACAAATTAATTGTAGATTGGTATAATGATGAAACCTATGACCTGACCTGACCAATCAAAACCATTCTATAATGGCCACACTTCCCAATGGTTTATTCGGGTAATCTTATCCCACGGGACTGTCAGGAGAATAGTGGTAAGGTATTCGTGAGTTACTAACAGATGACGACCATAGCATTGTGTTACCATTATGCCACCAGAAACCCCACTGTGCCAACCTTGGATAGCAATTAATTGTAAAACTTGAATAATAAATTTAGACACAGACATTCCTATCATGACAGTTAAGTAGGTATTAATTTACACTTAAGTTATAGCTGAATGAACGCATTGCACTTCTGTTAAAGCAACATTTCACATCCGTTAAAATACAATGCTGGAATTAAAGTTTCCCACATTATTTATCATAAAATCAGCAATAAATGCAGCTCAATATTATCATGGCATTTCTGACTTTAAAAAAAATTGAATACACGTAATGAATAAATGTATTTTGCGCAAAGAGTAATCACAAAAGAGCCGATAATGTATACAGCAATTCAGGCAGAAAGAATGCTATATGTATGACATTATAAAGTATAAACCTACCGCATTATATTGGATCATTTAAAAGACATCTATGTATAGCCATTAAATATGACCTTTGAACTTCAAAGGAATTCATTTAGCAACCTGTGCATACTTTATATCAGATTTGAGCATCTACTTTCAGGTAATCTTTGCAATATACTGTGTGCACATATAGGTAAAGAAAACTAAACTTATATCAGTGTACACATTCTATGTACAGGTAAATAGATAAAGAAAATATGTACAGTGTACCATGGTATGCAGTATATACCATGTATACTGCATAAATTGGTATCCATATTTAGGATTTATATCGCCACCCATTACATATCATAGTAATTCCTTCCCAGTAGACTATATGTACAATCTGTCCCAATCATCATGAAATATGTTTCATCACAATAATCTGAACTTCATGAAGTGTGTTCATGAAGTATGGTCATGAACATATACTTCATGAAGTATGTTCATGAAGTATGTTCTATTCATTTTCATATGGCCATTTAACGTTCATGAATAGTTTACAAACTGTTCATGAAGTTTGTTCACGAACTGTTCATGAACTGTTCATGAAGTTCGTTCACAAACTGTTCATGAAGTTTGTTCATGAACTGTTCATGAAGTTTGTTCATGAACTGTTCATGAACTGTATGATCGTGAAGTTTATGTGTTCATCAAATGGCCATTTAACATTCATGAATTGTTCATGAACTGCTCGTGAAGTTTGTTCACGAACTACTAGTATTCATGAACTGTTCATCAAATTTTCGACAAGGATCATTTCTCCAAGCTCTCATATCTACCACAAGACCATTTATAAGGACTCTCATAACCATCTAGTACGTGGCAATCATGCACTTATGAGAGTGCTATGGTCTCATAGTGGATATGAGAGCTAATTGAGAAACAATACCTTAAAGTGAACTAACATAAAGCTGGATGAGAGAAGACGGAAGACTTACCTCCACCGCATGTCCTGGAGCACTCTGAGAATCCAGAGATCTTCCAGGCGTAGACGTTGCTGTCGGCCAGGGATCCGTCGTAGGGGATCTGCTGGATGTTGTTGCTTCTGTAGCCATGACCTCCAGTCGACACCGGCGCCAGGTAGTTGGGGTGGCTCTTGTTCCTGTTTGTCCTGTAGGTGGAGCTTCTCTGAGGAGTCAAGTAATCCGAGTCTGTGCGTCGGTTCGAAATCCTACGGTTCGAGATCACCCTCTGATTCAAGATCACCCTCTGATTCGAACCCCTCAGTGTCTGAGAATGGGGCAGGGCACGCCTGTCTGTTTGGGTATTTGAAACATAGCTCGGATTTGAATTTGTCCGGTAAAGTCCATTGGCATATCTGTCTGCGTACACCGACCTGACAGGCTGTCCGTTGCTACCAGGTCGTGGCACCGATCTGACAGGCTGTCTGTTGCTACCAGGACGTGGCACTGACCTGACAGGCTGTCCATTGCTACCAGGACGTGGCACTGACCTGACAGGCTGTCCATTGCTACCAGGTTGTGGGTATGTCCGTGGTATCAGTCTCCTGTGGCTGAGGTGTGACGACTGCTTTCTGTCGTAGGCTGGTATGTACCGCGGCGACTGACCATGCTGGATGGTGGTAGTGCCATGAGCATCGCGTCGTCTAGCTATGATCCGCTGTCGTCGCTGCTGTCTCCTCGAGATGTGCATGTCACTCTGCTGTCTGTTCACCTCCCCGGAGTTCAGCCTAGGAGGACGTGTGATTGTTCTGTCTTTCAGTCTGCTGTCATGGTGCTTGTTGCCATGGTGCGTGTTGCCACGGTGACCATCACGACTGCTGTTGTGGTACCTGTTGGACCTGTGGTCTGTGAGTCTCTCTGAGAGTTCTTTGCTGGACTGTTCCATCATGGCTCCTACCTTGTGTTTAGGTATTGTAAACTGATAGATGATGCCAGGATTGTGATGGTAATACAGCAACTGAAATAGAAATTGGGGACAATATTTATAAAATATGAACAATATTTATTAATTAAATAAAATTTAATAACATATACACTGCACATGAATAATATACATTTCATTCTGTGAAACAGCATTTCTTTTCAACTGGAGGTGTATGTTAAATATTAAAGATTTTAAAAAGTCCTAAAATTAACATAGTATCTATCAAGACAATAAACACATCTAAAAAAGATAATTGCTTAAACATGTCATAAAAACACAGCAAAAATATAGTTAGGTGTCCTGTTCCAAGATCTTTACAGGATTGACATGATCCTGGCAGGACACTTTCACTGCAGGCGTCCTGGTTCATTATTGAGCATCCTCATTAGGTGTTGCTGCCCAGACATCTATCAAGAAACCTAACTTTTTTTCTGCTGTGAAATGGTCCAATTGTAAATTTGCCTGTTCCCACTTGGTGGATATTGCATACATTTTTTTCTAGAAACAGCACCATTCGTTGAAAGACCATAGCATAGTCATCAATTCAAAATGGACATCAATGAGCTCACCTGAACTTCAATATTCTGATTGGTTGGGCCGTCTGCAAACAGACATTCTCCTGGGCAGTCCCGACTTTGAGCACGCCCATATCGGAAAGTAGTCCCGGCACCGCGCACAACACCAGATGGGCTGAGGCGATTATTGCCATTAAGAAAATATAGTCCGTTATCATCTGAAATCTTCAGAGCTGGAAGAGAATTATATACATATACGGATCCATTGTTGGCACTCAATACTGCAGTATTCAAACGTTGATTAGTCTATATTATACTAAGAATAACTTTTTTATTTCTAAATTGAGTTCTAGAGCACCTTTCAAGATTATTTCAGTTACTAGTATATCACTGCTTGTCAATTTATGGCAGAAGGTAACCCACAACATCCATAGCAGAAAACCTGCAAGCACTGGCTGGTACTGACAGACAAATGATAACTGCATTGCGACAGTACAGACAAAGAATCACATCAGAAAGGTAACTGAACATTGTCATTAACGCCATGTAATGCCATCGGTGTGGAATTTGTACCCAGGGCTATTGGCTCCGAAGTCCAACATTTGACCATTGACATTGTGCTACGCACTAAGAATAGCTACTATATAAGAATTAGTGAATTAGAATAGTGGTGAATATATAAATTGGAAATTATGTACTGAATATATGAACACAGCAGTATCCTCTGCACATCTTAGCATACAGTTTGTTCATTCATTTTAAGTGATATGTTCTTCACACACTTACATGCATACAGGTATGCAATATGTTCAAAGGTTAGACAACCTCATAGATCTGTTTTCATATTTGCTATTTTTTCTCTACAACTCTGAACTCAATAGTTTTATCACTAAAGAATGTACTTTGCTCACAGGCATTGGGCAATACATGTGAAGTGGAGAGTGTTTGAAGATGCCAGGGATTACTATGTAGCTAGAGAAAACCCTCCACACTTGGCTTTGTATAAGCTTTGATCTGTGACAGTTTGTACGTGCACCTGTGACGATTCACATAAACATAAGTAAACAACATGTTGGATACGAAATTGAATGTGGCAAACATAGGTGCTGAATTGGATGATCTATCAACTGATTCGTGTGGATTGTTTAGACAAATGTGTATGTTAAGGACAAACTAATACACCAATATTTCAAAGTGAAGAGTGCTATTTGGGTCAACAAATAGTTAAATGTAATATACAGGAGAAATTTCATCAAACAATGGGTTTGGTAATGGTATCAATCTAAACAAGAACACAAATAAAAGACTTGATTTGATGGAGGTAAGCTGGTACTAAGTATCACAAGTACCCAATGTCTAGTTCAATGAAATGAGGTATCAACTTAATATACTGAAAGAAAAATTTAAAGGAACGCATGTATTGTAACACGCCATTGTTGCTAAGCGGTTTTATAACACACCCAATATAATTATTATGCCCAAATTTCACAGTAATCTTTCTTTGCTCGTGTAGAACATGATACAATGAATAAATTACCCATAACTTACAATGTGATCTTTATTAAGGTAAATTTGAAACTGTGTTATTATGAGAAATACCACCTAATGTTAAGTCCTAAATTGCAGACTATTGGCAATGAGTCGCACCTTATTACATGGAGTTTACTGGGAGGTACATTTCTTGGGTACCTAGTTATATGAATAAATGCCATTGACCTGTTACAAATCTATGTCATCCTTTAGCTACAGCAAACCCTCATGTGAAATATAGCTCACCTTCACATTGCACCTATAGACTATCGTATGAATGGAAACTACTCCAAAAATGTCATCTTTACATTTTGGAAGGCTACAAAGTTCACTGGTACGAAAACACCTATACATACCACGGATGGAGTGTTACAAGTCTCTCACATATAACCCCTGTATATATTTACATTTAACAGTTTTTTAACTTTACATTTACACGATTCTAAATCAAGGTGTAAGTAGTTGAATTCAAATTGGCCTCACTTCAATCACAACCGTGTTCACATAGCATGTAGGTTTAGCTTTACCTGCTTTTCTCTCAGAGAAGTCTAAGCCAGAAGCTTGTAGTAAATACATGGGATGGGTTTATAAGCCACAAGTGCATAATGCATGTACACTGAGAGAATATATTAATGTTATCTCTTGATGAATACTTTTTGCAGAATTTCTAAAATGACATGTTATAATTATTCTTGGTCAAATATATCTTAGTTGAAAGTGCTTTAACCCTCTCCGTGTTGGATTAGCATTAGTCACAGCTTGTTAGGCATCTCTAAATGTCTCCAGCATTGAGAGAGTTAAAATGTCCTGGACCTCCATTTGCAATTATGTAACAATATATTTGTCCCTTCTGCACTGTCACTGCAATTGTATCTGCATCTCTCTGACATTTCATGTGTTTGCCTAGCAGTTAGTTTAGGTGAATTTGAGTAAAACAGGATACCCAGTGACATTATGGCAGACAAGCAAAAACATTCCCCACAGGCAGACAGTAACTGACAGACTAGCGCTGCCCACAGGAAGACAGTAACTAACAGACAGCACTCTCATTTCCACATGCAGACACAGTAACTAATAGCACTCCCCATGTAATAGGCAGACACAGTAATTGATGGACTATCATTGCCCATGGGCAGACACAGTAACATAACAGACAGCACTCTCATTTCCATAGGCAGACACAGTAACTAATAACACTCATGTAACGGGCCGACACAGTAACTGACAGACAACACTCTCCAACACACAGTAACTGACAGACAACACTCTCCAACACACAGTAACTGACAGACAACACTCTCTAACACACAGTAACTGACAGACAACACTCTCCAACACACATTAACTGACAGACAACACTCTCCAACACACAGTAACTGACAGACAACACTCTCCAACACACAGTAACCGACAGACAACACTCTCCAACACACAGTAACTGACAGACAACACTCTACAACACACAGTAACCGACAGACAGCACTGACAGAATGGATACTACTCACAAGAAATTAAGGGCCAGTACATACATGGGTAGTAATCTCACCTAGGTAGTTTCGACTTTTGGACATCTCCGTGATGTTGATGTTGCAGGCACCAGACGGGATCTTGGTGATGAGGTTGTAGCCGTATTTCTCCAGGTGGCGCCTCATGAAGATTCCGGAAACAATCTGACATGACTTTCCGTTTCCGCCGCAGATTCCACATTGGTCAACTGAGGCTCCTGATCCTGCAATGCCGTCACATCCAGTGTCCTGGAATAACATGGACAGTTAATGTTACATGTGTACAGATACACAGGATTGTCAGTGCTTATCTCAAGGGTACCATTTCAAGTACTCTGTCAATAACCAGGAAGACCATCTGATTGGTTCAATTATGATAAGTTAAACCATTATTACATCAGGATACCATAACAACTTGAAAAAGATAATGTGATTTACATAATTTAATGAATCAATAACACTCGCTATTCAACATAATACTACTGAACATTTAGTGCATTAAATATAATAAGTGTGAATTAGTTTAATCATGAATTGAGGCAAGTATTGGTAACTCTATTCAACAGTGTTTGTTATTTTATTTATTTCCGAGGTAACATCAAAGTTATATCATCGTGTTTACATAAAAAAAAATATTAAAATATTTTTCTTTCAAATTAAAAAAACCTCATAAACTTGAATGGAGCAATATTGGGTCCCAATACATTACATGTATATATACTGTCACAATCCCTGTCTGAATGGAGTAAGTTTAAAAAACTACATCAACATGCATGATCAATGGTGTGAGTTAGTTCTATCCAGGTCCCTGTGATCTAACATTGTGCAGCCCTTGTATGTGTACACACCGCTCTCTCTCTAAGCGTGCATCATAGCCCCGTCTGTCATTTACCACAGACTTCCAGCCTTTAACACATTCTGTCACTGGCCCATGTTGTTAAAGGCGCCAAGCTCCTACTTTTAGTGAAATCTTTAATTCCAGCCCACACTGAACAAGAGACTGGCACCATTTAAAGAGATACATTTGGTAATCTTCTGCAAACATAGCCTGGCGCTGTACTTTTGAAAAGTTTTCAACAATAGGTTGCATTCTTCTTCGTTAGCTTTAAACCAATCAGCACAATTTGTATATAGTAATATTTATGAATATTAATATTTATTAAACCATCAATGTGATAGTGAAGAACTATTACATTTCAATTGACACAATTAAATATGTATTTAATATATATATGTAATTAAATATAGATCTTTATAAGTGTATACATTTCTTTAAATGTAAATTTAGTTTTTTGAAAGATATCCATTTGACAAAAATCTTGATTAATAAATGGTGTGTTTTTAAAAGTGTGTGCAGGAAACAAATCTTCAGAGATAGAAAAAGACATCAAAATATGCTTTAAAGTTTCAAAACATCTTCTACCAATGCTTATTGTTAAAAAAAAGCAACAAACCAACATAATCTTACACCAGAAAAAGATATGACCACATGCTTTGAAAGTATATCTCATACAGGATATCTTCTTCTTTTTTTTTTAAATTTGAAGTTTAACCTTGCTGCTGGTGACACTCATAGATGCCACAGTAGAGAGACTGATATGAACCCAGCAGTGAAAGGGTTAATAGAAGTGTCATCTCCACACAGAGGAGTAACTCTATAATCCTTTGACGGACACAGCATACAGTATCTGGCGTGGATAATGCGGGAAATGTTGAACAAATGCACAGAATGTAGATGGCAGCACTGTAATTTAATCCTCACGCTGAACTGACGTCAGTTTTTCTCACGTGTATAATACTGCAAGTGTATGTAATTATGTCACATAGAATAATTGAAGATGCTCTTTTATCAGATCTAGATGGGACTGAGCACTAATAATTATTGTCATCTTGTTCACAATACACGCATGACTCATTTCAAGCAAACATTACATTTCTGTCAATGTATATATACCAATTACCATACTTTACACACTCATGTCAGTAGGTTAATCTTAGTCTTTGAGAATTTTCAGTTCAACTAATTCATCACAAAACCTAACATAATTGTATGTCGCCTATGACATAGAGAATTGTGTAAGATGTAGGATAGCAATAACCTAGAATCTCTGACAAGATGTTTGATGATGTACATGTATATATCATAAATGCAACAACCGTACATTTTTTAATGATTCAAATGCTGTGGATACTTGGTTAAATATGCATAGTTATTTTGACTTAATTATAGACCACAGTTATTTAGAAATAATTATCAATGTAATTTATTAACAATGATAACTTATAAACAGACATAAAAATAAATACCGGGTGAAACAAAATTAAATAAATTTACCGGTAATTAAAAAACCATCAAACCAATAAACAAACAAACAAGAAAGAAAGAAAAAAAGAAAAAAACGGGTGAAACAAAATTAAATAAATTTACCGGTGTAATTAAAAAAAAAAAAATTAACAAAAAAACAAGAAAAAAACTTACTCAAACCAGTCATCAATGATTACATCTTTCTGAACCCTCACAAAAAAAACAAGAAAAAAACAAACTTGAAAGACATTACACACATACTCTCAACATGAGAACTCTAAACAACTAAACCAATGCTAATTATAGGGATATATCCACAGTCCTTACAAAGCATCGCTAACTTCAATTATCAGGTAACTGAAAAACAAACCAATAAGATTGAAAGCCAATCCTCGGTATTGTTTCCCCCGAGCTCATCGCCCCCAATCCCCCGCGACAGCTGATATGGAGTATTGAGACGTAGCACGGAGTCTTCACCTAGTCGTGTGAGCTAACTTCAAAGACGAGAAAACCCTTAAGTTAAATATGACTCTGGCTTGATAAATATGTGTTTGCCGTGGCGGAAATGAGGTCAGTCTCAACGTTAATGTTTTGTTTCATCAGAGAAAAGTTGTAGCTATTACATGGATAATTCTTGAAATATGTCACATTGCTTCAACATATTATCTAGCAGGGTGAGATTCCTGTAAGCGTATGATGGGTGAGATTCACTTAAGCGTATGATAATGTAGATGTACAAGTCTGTTAAGGGCAAAATGTCTCACAGGAAAATTTATGACATTATGCAAACATATAAAGTACATATACAAAGAAATATGTAAAACTATTGTCATAGATATTTAATATAAAAAAAAGCTTTGGAAAGGTTTATTTTCTTTAATTCTTCCTATATTTTGTTTTAAAGAAAAAGAATGAATACTTAATTTAATAAGACTGTCCTCACTAACTTTCCTTTATTAACATAAATTTATGAATTTAATAATTTTCCGTAAACATTTTCATCAACCAATGTTTTAATATTAAATCTACTTTGAAGATTAAATGTATAACTGAAGAAAGAAAAATCTATGTTTAGTCCAAAATTGTCAAGTATGGGGAACAGATTACGACTCAATAATGTAAAACAATAATTCACTTACACATTTAGTGTTAAACAACAAACATATGAAATCAGTGGATACCGTTACACATACAACTTGTTACTGAAAAACTCACCGAAAGTACTAGGAAAAGAGTTATCACAGCAAACAGGAAATCCATGGCTTTGTGAGTGTTCGTAGGCTTTAATATTCCTTAAATGTACCTCTTGGGCTAATATCCCGTGGACATACATGCAGCTTAATCTAATATCCTGTGACAGGCTAATACCGCATAAAAATAGCTCTTGAGCTAATATCCCATGAACATATCTGTGGAGCTGTGACCATCCTTATCACTGCAGAGAAATACAGGGACAGCTCTGGCAGTTCGTTCTCCGCTGGTCCCTAAAGTTGGACCGATATGTCAACACAGACGGCAGGCTCACAGCGACGACACTGTGCCGTCAGTCATAACCCCCCAGTATCTGTATCCAGCCCCCAGTGTGTCTCTCAGTAGCCTCAGTGTCTCAGTAGCTTCAGTGTTTCTTATAGTAGCTCCCAGTATTTGTCTCCAGCACCTGTGTCTGTCAGTAGCCTCAGTGTCTCTCAGTAGTTTAGTGTCTCAGTAGCTCACAGTGTCTATCCCCAGCACCTGTGTGTCTCTCAGTAGCCTTAGTGTCTCTCAGTAGCCTCAGTGTCTCTCAGTAGCTTCAGTGTTTCTCAGTAGCTGCCAATATCTTTCTCCAGCACCTGTGTGTCTCTCAGTAGCCTTGGTGTCTCAGTAGCTTCAGTGGTTACAGTAGCTGCCAGTGTCAATTTCAGCACCTGTGTGTCTCTCAGTAGCCTTAGTGTCTCTCAGTAGCCTTAGTGTCTCTCAGTAGTCTTAGTGTCTCTCAGTAGCTTCAGTGTCTCTCAGTAGCTGCCAGTCTATTTCAGCACCTGTGTGTCTCTCAGTAGTCTTGGTGTCTCTAAGTATCATTAGTCTTTCAGTAGCTCCCAGTAGCTCCTGTTTGTTTACCAGGACCCTCAGTGTTTTAGTAGACTCCAGTCTCTCCATAGACACGAATGTCTCCCAGTAACTCCCAAAGTTTCTTTGCAGCCTTCTATATCTCCCAGTAGCTCCAAATGTCTCTCCACAACCCCAGGCTCTCCTTATTAGCTCCCAATGGTTCCCATTAAACTTATAATATCAGTCAGCAGCTCTCAGTGTCTCTTAGTGTCAGTAGTAGCCTCCAGTGTCTGCCTCCAGCTCCTGTGTATCACAGTAGCTCTCACCACAGATCTCAGTAGTCCCTATAGTAGCTACCCACAGCCACCAGTGCCTTTCAACAGCTCCCAGTGTTTCTCAGTAGTAGCCCCCAGTGTCTGCCTCCACCCCATGTGTCTCACAGTAGCTCCTAATCTCACCACAGACCTCAGTAGTCCCTATAGTATCTATCTACACACAACCACAAGTCTTTTAACAGCTCACAGTGTCTATCACTGGCCCCATATTGCCACAACTCACAGAGCAGCCAGTGACAGACAAACAATTTTAATTCAATAAATTACAACTGTGAATACCAGGAGCTGAGGGACATGTGATTGTCCCGGGTGGAGACACCTGTGAAAATGTGACATCCACAGACTGTCAATCTCCTGTGTTAGCCACATTAGCCAGAGCCACATTAGCCAGAGCCACGTTAGCCAGAGTCACATTTATTGGCAATCTCACTGCTCCTGCTACAGGTAGGACTAGGTGTATCTGGGGCCCCAGTCAATGTGTAAGGTGGCCCCGAGGTTGTACTCCGACAGTAAACTATGCACCGGGTGGCGACTGGCAAACTTGGAGCAGGATCTAGGTGGGAATGCACATTGACAAGGGCAGGCTGTAGTACATAAATACTGTCATCAACATCTCTGCAGCTCTGTATGCTATAATTACACGTCTTAAATATCAGAAGGTCCATGGTTTACTAAAAGTACAGGCATTGGGCCACTACAATGATCATGTCACATCTTGGCTTGTATTTCAGAGTAATAGAAATATGTACAATGGTAAGGATAACTAAGAGCTTAATCAGTCTACATAATGTCAATGATAATTTATATTTATGAAAATGATGTTGATCATCTAACGACTCCGTTTATAAAGGTGCACTTTTCTTTAACTCTGAAATTCCTATAATTACTGGGTATACCACAAAAGGAAGTGTAGAAAGTGATGAACTATATTACAACATTTTATTTCATATTTATGAATCATGACTAAATTAAATACATATTACTGTCAAACCTGAGTCAATTGAGTATATTTAGTAGTTTTTTTTCTTCTTCTCCCTAATTTAAGTGGGTGGTTTTTTTAAATCACAGATGTTGGAGTGAGAGCGGTGCTTGTACCAAGAGGTTTCATCCTAGATGTTCCCTTAGAAAGTTTCTATCCATAGATATATATCACATTTATTATGTGAGACACACAGGTTGGAGGCAGTCACTGAGGGCTACTACTGACACTAAGAGCGTATTTGTTTCAATCAGTCGACCAACCCTAGGGTGATGAAATTAGCCAATGACCAAACACTCATGATAATACGAGTACCCTCATTGACTAATTTCATCAAACTACCGTCACTCTATGGGTAGGTGGAGTGTCGAATCAAATACGCTCTATAAGAGACACTGAGAGCTGCCGAAAGACGGAGACACCCTAATTTCATCATACGACCAGCACCCTAGGATAGGTGGAGTGTTGAATCAAATATGCTCTATAAGAGACACTGACAGCTGCTGAAAGACAGAGCTACCCTAAAGAGCTGTGCCTATGCCTAATCCAGCAGGGAGAAAGCATTTTTTTGTGACTACATGGCAAATGCCCAATGACTACCAATGTAAACAACACATCTGTACAAAGTATAAGGTGACAATGTGGCTGTAAATCAAGGGATTTACCTTATCTTCCTAGCCTTTCTTACAACACATCAGAAAGCGACACAATATCCCTCTTGATTGATGCTATCATTTTATAATTCTGATTAAGGCTGTTTTAACCAGCTGGTGATCGGTCAGTTAAAGCTTGATACAGGTTTGATCACAATGCTTGTTACATTAATCTTAGAGTATTTAACTGATCTATGTGCTATCTGATATGGTGACTGTTGCCGACCGGCACAAACAGAGATTGACATAGTATCTGTCTACTTAGCCACAGCAAGATGGTTGTCAAGATGGTTGTCAAGACGGTTGTCAAGATGGAACGGTTCATTCATCAGCAGGAAGATCTTTCAGAGGTTTTAGGAATCTAAAATAAATTATGTAGATCCTTGGTTTCAAACCTGAATTTCCTGGAAAAGAGTAACACTCTACTGACTTGGCCAATGGGGAAACCCATGAACATTTGTTGCACATTATATCATGCATGACTAGATTCTCCACATGGTCACCCATCCAGCAACTTCGAGGCTGTCAAGAGTTGGTAATTCTGTATGGGACAATTCTATAAGAAGTTTACCAAAAATAACTTGAGTACACATCGGGCGCCAATGTAATGTGACCCTGTGAATCCTGGGATTCAAATAAGATTGCCAGAATGTGAGCCACCCTTTACCAACTCAGAGCACTAGAATTGTAAATGATGTGCAGTAGAAATGAAATAATAATAATAATAATAATAATAATAATAATAATAATAATAATAATAATAATAATAAATATAATAATAATAATAAATATAATAATAATAAATATAATAATAATAATAATACATATAATAATAGTTGTAGTAGTATTGTCATCATCATCACCAATATTAGTATTATATTATTATACTATTGTTATTATTATATTTTTTTAATTGAACATATCACGCTCCAAGTTCGGTGTTCAATTCAATTTAGAAAGTATCAATACAGTCTAAATTGCAAACAGTTTACTTTTATCCCCTAATTATCACCATCTATAATAATATTATTATTTCTTCTTATTATTATTGCATATAGTATTATTATTAAACTAAGCCAAAGCAATCTCCCTGTTCCTCCTCCAGCTGTCATAAGCAGGATCTTGTTGATGATTAGCGGAAATAATCTCCCCGAGTTCAACACTGTAATACCTGCCGTGCGTGACATCAGGACCAAAGTTGTGAGAACAATTTTAACGATTTTGTTCATCGAGTAACCCAAACACAAAAACTGTGCAACCTTGCCAGAATGTTGTGAGTCAAATTAAATACAAACTCTGGCAAATTGAAAGTCAATTGCGAGGCCAGCGTTACGTGATAAGCCGAGTTTAGTCAGTGATTACACATCTGGAGAAAACACGGGTGAGAATGACTGCCAATGGAGGAAAGACGTCATTAGTTCATTGACACACCTGTCATTGTATTTGATTGGTCTAGACGGAGAGGATTTCCAGGTTGTTCTAAAAGGAAACTCAACTTGGCAAAATATTATGTTTTCCTGTTTATTGGTCCTAAAAACACACATAATAATAGTGTATGCAAGAAAGTGTTCAAATTTATTAAAATATATTTATATATTTGTTATCTTTGCCATATGTGTATACATGTGTTAGTCAGCTGTTAGTCAGAGTTAGTGTTTGAAATTGAGAAGAAAAGTCCCAAAAACTTAATCTTGAATTATCATTGACAAATTATTATGAGGTCATATTTTTTTTTTTTGGCTGAGAATAGAGGAGAATGCCATGTTCTTAACCTTCTCCCTGCTGAATAAAATCAAAGTGTTCTATTTATGCATGTGATCGGGCAAGTTAAGTTGCCTTCAGCAAGGAGAGGGTTAATGATTATTTATGTTTTATTCTGAATGTGAATTTTAAATATGAGATATGATATCAAATATTAATATATTGTCTACTGTTATTCTATCAGAAAACAAATAAAAACCTGTGTATTTTCATGCTTTGTGAAATATATTCAAGTATATACACTACATGGCTCACTTGCATCACAAATGTTGTGGTTGTTCAATTGTTTGAATACAAATAAAGCAGGAAAAGAAAAGCAAACGTGTGAAAAAAATAAAATTGTATACACATGGAAAATGGAAATGTATAAAATATATAACAAGGCGTACTATACACACTGTCTTATTTTGAATGCCGAGTTATGAACAGTAAAGTTATACAAATATCATGTTTCTAATTGGCCATGAGCCAACAAAAAAAAATGCGGACTAGTCCCCAAATAACAATATTGTAAGATGTGGTGAAATCTAATTGTGCGGGTACATGCAACCTGAAACTCCTAGCATCCTCCCTGAAATGTCCCATCAGCTGTCCTGTAACTGTCCTGTAACCACCCTGTAACACGTTAACCCACTCGCTTTCATGTATACACGAATACTGCTTCGTGGCAAAATATGGTTACATTCAAACAAATGGCGTTGATATAACGTGAAATGAAAATATTGATTTTCGCGGTCCTCTGTATGCATGCTAATGTGGTCTATAGAGCTCCCCCTGGTGGTCCGTCTGGTACCGCAGCCTAATACAAAGACATAAATATGATCGAGAAAGATTCCACGTTTAGAAATGAACGCGACGGTAGCTCACATTCCGATGACATGGTATTGAGAGTAAAATGTGATAACTAACTGTCGAACACTCCCAACATGTTAAACATTTGAAAACATTACTATGAGCTTCAGACGGCAAACAACGTCATGTCTGGTTTCATGTAGAATTTGCATTCTAGACTGATATAATCACACTAGATGACACTTCTGTATTACACAGCAAACTCTGTAACCAATTTGTGTGAACATATTTGAAGCAAATCGTGTTGAAATTAGGGTGGAAAGTGTTTTTGACATTACTTTGATGAATCTAAATGTGCAGTGTGAGAAGTTAAAAATGAAGCATGTTTTATTTGAATTTGTTACATGTTATTCTTCATGGAGTTGCAGTTTTGTAACTGGCTTACTGTTAACTGGAAATGATATTTCAATAATAAATTATTATTTTAATATTCATTGGAAAACCAGATTAATTTGTATCTGTCACTCTTGTCATGATTGTGTCAGTATTGCCATCAATTGCATCACTCTTGTCATCACTCATGTCACTCTTGTCACCACTAATGTCACCCTTGCCATCATCTATTCATCACAAAGTTTCTCTTTTCATCACCCATGTCACTGTTGTCATCACCCATGTCATCCTTGTCATCATCTAATCACCACATCTGTTACTCTTTTCATCACCCGTCTCTGGTTATCACCACCCATGTCATCCTTGTCATCATCTAATCACCACATCTGTTACTCTTTTCATCACCCAAGTCTCTCTGGTTATCACCACCCATGTCATCCTTGTCATCATCTAATCACCACATATGTTACTCTTTTCATCACCCGCCTCTCTGGTTATCACCACCCATGTCATCCTTGTCATCATCTAATCACCACATATGTTACTCTTTTCATCACCCGTCTCTCTGGTTATCACCACCCATGTCATCCTTGTCATCATCTAATCACCACATCTGTTACCCTTTTCATCACCCAAGTCTCTCTGATCACCACCCATGTCATCCTTGTCATCATCTAATCACCACATCTGTTACTCTGTTCATCACCCAAGTCTCTCTGGTTATCACCCATGTCCTGGTTGTATGTCTTCCACCAGGACAAGCTATAAGGACACCAGCTATGCCTGGTCTCTGTGTCTGTATGTACCTAGGGCTTAGCAGAGGTGATCTTGCCTAAAGGGACAGTGAGAACCCGAGTCAACACGGAACAGAATGGTCAGCAATACTTGTCGGAGTGCCCACGTAAATGGACAAACACCTCTGCCAGTGATCTTTATGCTTAATGCTGTGTTTGTGAAGACACCCGGTAGACTGGCCACTGTTATAGCTGACCACTGTGGTTGGGATGTGGGGCATTGATTCCTGTGTGGGGCTGAGCTGGGTTAATAGGCTACAAGTCATTGGTTCAAGAGGACTTTTGGGTGCACAAGGGGAATATGGGCTTGGACATGACCTTGACATAAAAATAATTGTAAAGTACACCTTGTAAAAATAAGTGAGAAATGCATCTCGTAAAATAGATTCCAATGGTTCATGGTTCATTCCAAATCAGATGAGACACTATTTCTTGATATTCCCATAATATATAAATAATTGAGAAGTACACCTGGTAAAAACATTATTCACTTTTTTAAATGTCACTTTCAAATCAGATGAAAATTATGGATTATATTTTTTAAATATTACCATAATATAAAAATAAGTGTGAAGTACACCTAGGAAAATGGATTCAAATTGTTGATGTGAGTTTCAAATCAAATGGAAATGCTGAATAATATAATATTATTCGAACATGACCTTGACGTAAACAGAACCAAGAGGTACACCTGGTTAAATAGAATTCCAATTTAATCCAAATATCAAATAAAATGAACATCGATGACACATATTACAAGCTGTAAATATGCAGTGCTGTCTATCCTGCCAATAATAACGTGTGTGGTTTCATTCATAACCAACTGAATGGAGAGTTGTCAGGGACGGCACAAGTGACAGGTCCTCTCTAGCGGTGGTCATTTAACAAGGCCTGTCAACAAGGTCTGAATTGTCCAAAGGAGGCCCGTCGACTCCTCACCTACCCTCAGATGTTGTCTCAGGTATTCATATTATCAGTAATCTCTTCCCCCGGCTTGGCCTAGACTTAATCTATTATTTACAGTTTAGTCCAGACTGCCTTCCAAGCATGCTAGTTTCGCTAGGTAATCTCATGAGCACTCGCGAGCAATTTGTTAGGAGTGTCGTAGTGTCGGGGACACTAGATCCTTGTTGTGACCTCCTCTAGGTTCATCAGGGTGATAACATTTATACTCATTGTTACCTGATAACACTTGACAGAAGGTTTGAGTAGGAGATATTTCATGTCAATGTCTTTTTGATTTGACATAAATAATATACATCCTGATACCGGCTCCAACGTGGATAAATCAGGCATAATCTATCAAAGTTAAAATGGCATCATGACGTCTCCTTTCAGAGATATCCCATTCTCAAGATAGTAGGTCTTGCAGGTATTACAGGTTTGATCCTAGCTTGTATTGTACCAGAATGTGTAAATTCACATCTCTTTCAGGTGACCCTGTTATAAATGTGTAACCTGTGAGGATTTGGCTGTAACATGGCTTCTATTTGTAATCCTATTGTAGTTGACAAGTGAAGTTATAGTGAAGTTATAGTGAAGTAGTAGTGAATGTTTCTCCTGATCTAAGCTGACAAGCTGTGATATTTATAAGTGAACTAATCTTGAAATCGGCTCTAAATTCCAATAACATTTTTTTTTTAAGTATTGTAATTGTCCGAGCGTTATTCTTAACCCTCTCCCTGCTGAAGGTGACTTAAGTTGCCCAAACACATGCAGAAATAGAACACTTTGATTTTATTCAGCAGTTAGAAGGTTAGGCCACAGATGCAGCAATGTAAGGCTTCAATAGAGGCATCATATTCATGCACAATCTGTATGTATAACACAAGTATTTCAACCTTCTTAGTCCAAACTACAAACTGTCCACAATCTTCTCATTTTTCACATCATTCACATTTTTCATACCATTCACACTTTTGAATCCATTCATTTTTTCATACCATTCACATTTTTCATTATATTCACACTGTTTACACCATACCCACTATAGGTTTCCCATAGCTCTTCAAGTAATGTGATCTGAACACAGTATCGCTTCAAGCCAGTGATATATTTGATACTGTACACACAAGTGTCAGGAGCTTATTCAAACTAGACAGAGTTTTCTTGATTCAACATTTTTCTCTGCTGAATTATATCTGAGTGTAATCATTGAGTTGTATCGTCTCCGTCATTACGATGTCACAGCTCTGAGACCTGTGCTGAATGGATGTCAGCAGGTACTCATCTAATGTTCTCAGAGGTATTAATACCACAAATACCATGCACTCCTGTATGTGTTATGCTATCGAGGATTTCAAGGTAAAATACAGTCTTAGATGGGTCACGGAAGTGAGTGTACTCACTGAATTATGGAACCAAAAACTATTAGAAAATTAATTTGGAAATGTAGAAGTACAAGGCCCAGTTTATTGGCAGTTTCCCATAAAATGCAACAATCTCCATGCCAAATAAACTGCCACACTAGAGCTAGAGAAGCAATTCATAGCATTATTAACTTTCTATGAGCTGGAGACAGTTTAGGCCGAGAAGCTCTGATTGCCATAGTACAGCTTGAGGCCTGCAGTTATAAGTACAGGTACACATATCGGTTTTTCTCTATCCATAAACAGAAGTTAAAATTACCACAGATAATCATAACAATACATAACTTCATCTCTGCTCATTTAATGATAAACATTTTGATGTAACATTTTAATTATTTTTGGAAAACATTTTGCAGAAATTCTGTTATGTAGCAGTATATTGTATTTATTACTTATTGATTAATATATAAATACTCCTACCATCATATTGTCTTGTCTGGTAAAAACAATACCATTGAATAATTCATAAAATAATTATGAAATAAATTTGGACAAAATCTGTACCCAGAGTGTTGATTTCCTATACATTATTATCAACATCATATATAAAGATTTCTACACATTCCAAACTAACTATATATTATCATACATCATCACCAGTTCACATGTAAATATTATATCTAGACCTACATACACCCTTCATGTTACATATCCAGATCAGTGTATGCCCAATGACGACACATTGCATGTACATTTCTGAAAACATCTCAAGATAAAAAAGATAATGGTGTAGTGATCTTGACCTGTCTTTACAAGGTGTTTCCGACATGGTCACATCACAAGTGTGTTTGCTAACCCAGATAAAGCGTAACAATCCTGGATACCCACACATGTTAGTGGTGTGAATACCCTTCAACACCAGAATATATTTTTCTTTTCGTTTTTATTTTCCCTTCATTATTGTATTTTAGGTTTAGAGTCCTCAATGTTCACTGTAATGAATGTGGAATTTGATACAAATCTAATAAAAGTAACGTTGTTTTTTCCTCTTCAGTATTATAGCATACGGTATATGTATAGGTTGAGCTTGCTCAATCTTCATAAACGTGGATTTGATAAAAGTCTAATTTGAAATATTAAATGTGTCAATATAAATTGTAGGTAATTCATCCATATCTTCAAATGATCTCATTGTTCATACACAGATAAAGGTTAATGTTGATTTAATAAATGTTTGATACAAAGTGAAGGAGATGAATTGTAGATAATTTGTCTTTCTTACAATTGTACAAAACACCTGTTGCAAACATACTCATCTCACCTACCATGGTGTCGCCACAACTGATAAGATGGCATATTTGCATTAGTATCACTCTGGACTTATCAAACAGAAGGCAAATAGCATTGTACACATACACAAACAAGTAAAAATATGACACAATGCTTATACTGTATGACGACAAACATCTGTAACACAAGTCCCACATTAAGTTACCTAAAACTATTAGGTTTACTACAATTAAACTGTTAGATATTTGGATGTAGGCAAACATATTTTGATAGACAATCCTTGCAAATAGTACTGAATAATTCTTTTATTTAAATTTATTTTTATTTTTTGTATTGGGGTTTAAAGTCGCTTTCTAGAATCTTTCATTAATATCACGACTTGTCAGTTTAGGGCAGGATGAAACCCGCAACATCCGTAGTGCTGAATGTTGCAGTAAACCTGTGAGCACCGGCTGGTACTGACAAGACCAAG
>JAUTBZ010179765.1:0-23087 GCA_032361785.1 Lepetodrilus galriftensis | reverse complement strand
GCTTGTGACAGAGACTGACTGTGCTGTGTGATGGTGACGGAGAAAATGGCTGTGCTGTGTGATTGTGACAGAGAATGGCTGTGATGTGTGATTGTAACAGAGAGAATGGCTGTGCTGTGTGATTGTGACAGAGAGAGTGGCTGTGCTGTGTGATGGTGACAGAGAATGGCTGTGCTGTGTGATGCTGACGGAGAGAATGGCTGTGCTGTGTGATGGTGATGGAGAGAATGGCTGTGCTGTGTGATGGTGACAGAGAGAATGGCTGTGCTGTGTGATGGTGACAGAGAGAATGACTGTGCTGTGTGATGGTGACATAGAATGGCTGTGATGTGTGATGGTGACAGAGAGAATGGCTGTGCTGTGTGATGGTGACAGATAATGGCTGTTCTGTGTGATGGTGACAGAGAGACTGGCTGTGTTAGAGATCAATGAGCAACAATGGCCGAGACACCTGAAGCCTCCAATAACACACTCGGCCAATCTGCTGGCACCACGCTGATCTATTTGTTATGATTGGTCAATACCCGTCCAAGTATGTATGCTATTTGTACATATCACATTCCTTCCAAGTGATTGACAACCAATGGATCAGATGTCTCCATTAAAAAAAATCCTAGATATATCTCTAGGAAGTAATATTAATATAAATATACCAGGATGCATTACATGATAAATTAATTTGTCATTGATAGTGGTAATTTGAAGACATACATGTACTTACAAAGTCTTTTCAAGATATCAACTATTATTTCATGCATTTTGCCCCTTTATGTCTATGGTGCGGACCTTTCTTAGTGCAATGTATGTATTATTATTTAAAGTTGTATTATTATTTCATATTATTTTATATTATTTTATATTATTTTATATTATTTTATATTATTATTATTATTATTATTATTATTATTATTATTATTATTATTATTTCAACTATGAATTGTTACTATTCTTTATATATGTTGCCAAAACTACTTTCCATTTATTCCTACAGCAATATTTGATTTGTGGTGTTCATTACACACGCTACCTTTGACTCATACCCTCCAGCTATGGGAGTATCTATGTGGAGTAATCTATTAACTTTGAACATGTCCATGTGTACGTTAGCTTGGAATGCTCAAAGCCCCTCTGGGTGGCACTTTTGATATTGAAGTTATGGGTTAAATACCAATACTGCTATAGTAGGTTAAATAACGCTATGGTAGGTTAAATAATATGTCTTCCTTATCAGACTTTATGATGCATTGCTCCATTAATCCTTAAGTGCTTATTTTAATAATATTTCTGGTAGTCCTTGCTAAGAGAGTGTGACTACAGGGCTGTCTTGTACAGTTTGAAGTTCACTTTGTGATATGTTGGATGTGGATGTATAGTACCAAGTACTTGACAAACATAACCACTTGATTTGGTGCCAATTAAGTTTCAATTTAAAAAAAAGAAAAATTACAAACAATTTTTTAAAACAAGAACAAGACAAGTGAGACAATGGAAGGCAACACATTTGGTTTATTTATCAAGATGTTTTTGAGTAGTTGAAGAAAATTAATATACACCTTGAATAATGAAGGATGTGTGTTCACTGAACCATGCAAGTCAGTACATATGACTTGTGAAATTAGACCATCACAAAAACACTTGGAGTGGCCATTAGCCACTTGAAGCAAACAGGCTTACTGGGGTCACAGAAAGTTTTAATGCCTATATATTTTGATGTATTCTTTACACTAAATTATCATAGGGCAGTCAAGCATAGGAAATGTATAGAGCTCTACATATTGCGACTATTACTGTGTTTATTTTTACCCCCCAGGGGCATTCCATTGACCAGGCCACATAATGGCTTATGAAATTAATAATAGATGCATACCTACATGTATACCCAGGGAAGTAACATCTGGACTAATAGGAAGGAAAGTCTGCAAGTCAAGTACTGTTGTAATAAGAATTACAGCTAATATGTTAGTACGACTTCTGAAGCTTGTTCTGTTATTTATCTAAGTGCTTTTCTTACACCTTTCAACATTGCTCTTAGTGTACTGTAATATTAGGTTTCTTGTGCCATCGTAATTGATGGCTTTAATATGCTGTTTGATATCTCAGATTGTATCATATCTTTTTAGAATGTCTATACCTTTGAACTACGTTTATATATTTTATAAATGACAGACAAGATCAATCATGGCAAATATTTTGGTCATTGCTTAGTCAAATATTTTGTAGCACTGAGCATGCTAGAATCAACTAGACTTTAGTGTTGTCTTTCTGCAAGGGTGTGTCATTAAAGTCAACCTGATGAGACAACTTGCACTGGACAATGTGTATAGGTCCTAAGGAAGCTGTGAGAGATATTTATGAAAGGAGCAGAAACATCAAACAGTTCCACTAGATAAGGATAACCCTGGTGGTGGAGCTACAAACAAAGCCCTCTGCAATAGACTAGTTGATGCATCTTGTGTGACTTTGTGACATATGTACTGCTATTATGCTTTGTAACATTATTCAATTACAACCATACCTGTGTTCCAAGCAAGTGTATTTTAATGTGTTAGTTACATGTTCACTATATCCCAGTTTAGTATTCCAGAATACTTACTGAAAGTGAAACATTTGTTTACCAATTCTGAAATCTGGCAACTTTCAAAAGGATCAAGTTGTTATCCTACCATACACTTGCATGAGCCAACATTGTCAGCAAAGATATGTACTCTAGCTGTCATGAGGGTTACACTTATCTTATGGCAAGCTATAAGATTAACAATGACAAACATTGTAAAGAAAAGTTAACTTTTATATCCAGATACTAGTAAAATTACATGTTATACTGACACGTGAAAGGCAAATTTACATCTAGATAGTCAAATAAATGTATCAGTGAGCCTGTTTGATATCAGTACCAATTAGACATATCAAAGCTTAAACTGAAGATCTCAGTGGTTGAACTGAACATGAACCATAGTTTACTTCCTGATTTGATGGCTTAATTTGCCATCCAGGTGGTGGTACTGTTAACATCTTTTATTTGTAACTATAAGTAAATAGTCTTTGATCAGCAGTTATAGCCAGGTTCTAAATTGTCCACATAGGTCGGTCCAGTCATATTATGTGTGTGTATTTATGTTTTCCCTTGTTTGCACTTTGTATGCCACTGCTATAGCCTGTCAGAATAACAGTCCTGTTCTGTTAGTCAGTGAAAAGAGTCTCGGTCTGCATTCGCTAATGTGCTGTTTTGGTTTCAGATCAAGCGGCTGTTGCCCAGTGGAGCGTGTGCAGGGTGTGGAGCTCTCCAGGTGGGAGATAGACTTCTACAGTGCAATGGCCAGAGTCTGAAGGGACTCACCCAGAACCAGTGCCTCAATGCCCTCAAACTCGCAGGAGATAACGTGACCTTCCGGATTCTGAGACAAGAAGGCAGTGATACGAACTTGAAAATAACGTCCAATTATTCCAAACATAACCATAGTTCTGTGATCGAGGAGAGTGGAGCCATTCCTGTGTCCAGTCAGATCAGAAAGAGTGATAGTGTGTCCAGGAGTGTCTACAGCAGTGTGTCCACTAGCGTATCCAGGAACAGTACTTCCAGGGATCTAAGTGACGCTCTTCTGGAAAGAGAGAAGCTGAATGAGCAACAGGAGTGCCAGTCTACAGCTAATGAAGTGTTTGCTCAGAGAAATGTGAAGCTTGCCTTCGCTCAAGTTTTCCCACCTCAAGAGTTTTCTGATGAGTCGGATTCATTGACAAACTCCAACATGTCGAGCCCTGTGAAGGAGAGTAAAGACTTGCTGAGTATGGATGATGACCAACAGCTTGTGGATACAGACATACTTCAGATTCAGACAAGTCAGTCTACCTACCTTGTGGATACTCCCATAGTGGACCTAGCAACAACACCAACAGACTGGGAGAACGAGAATTATGGAGAAATGGATGGCCACCTCACACCTATCATTGAAGGACTGCCTCCGATAGCTGAAGACATTCCTCCACCCACTGAGTTTGCAGACAACCCACCAGATATTCTCTCCGAGGCTCCCCAGGAGGCTGACCAGTCAGTGCCAGTTACTAACATTGATGACCTTCTAGGATTGGATGATGATTTACAGTTAGCAGAGACTGAAGTAATGCAGTCAAAGTCGGTGATCACTGAGTCTACCCCTGTGCAATATAATGGGCATCCTTGTGATTTACTCCTGGACATTGGTGGTGCTTCTGATCCTTCAGAGATTTCAATTGAACTTGATGGACAAAGCTCTGTTACTGATCTCTTGGCTGATGTGTCTCAAGAGGATACCTCAGTCAAAATCAATAGTAATTCAGGTCTTTCTGGGATTGCTAGTGATACCACTGATCTTCTACAGGTGACAAATATTGATGAATTCATTTCTCCAGGAACTGTAACCGAGATACCTGTATCAGTTGGTGATGATGTGAATGATGAGCAGGTTCAAAACAATGACATTCATATTATCAAACAGTCCATGAAACAGCAAGTAGATGTAACTGAGAACAATGTAGAGTCATCTGTGCCGGTATCAGCATCATTCCATGTGGATGATGAACCTAAATTAAACTCTGCTGTGATTGAAGTTGTCACAAACAACAATAATAACAACAACAACAACAATCAAAAGTCAGCGTCAAAGTCAAAGTTTAAGATGAATAGTATGTCACCCATCCATTATGTGCCTCCAGTGCAGATGTCTGTAGCTAGGGATTCAGATGGAGAGGAGATCATACAGCCAATGAAGTTGAAGAGAGAGCAGGGAGGTGTGAGGTTATTTGAAGATGGAGCTGCTGAGTCATCACCCAAGGCAGACAAGAAGCAATTGGACCCAGAAGCTAAGCAAAATCTTGCTGACATTCTTGCTAAACTGACACAATCATCTGAGAACATTGTGAAGGAAGTTCCTGACAATGCTTCCACAGTCACAGAAGAAGGCATTGTTGCATCACACATCTCACGGGAAGAAGCTAAGAAGGTATTGAATGTTTTTGAGAAGTGGGTGCAAGGAGGTGAAACGACTCCTAAGACTCCTGTTTCACCTTTTCAGAAGTTGGTTTCCAATGTTATCGAGACACAATCTCCTGCTAAGGTGACTAAGATAAGGGTTGGAAGTACCACTCCTCTGCATGTGATGCCTCCAGTTCCATCTAGTGCTTCACAGAGCTCGGGAGAGGAAGAAGTTATCACCCCAGTCTTAATGAGGAAAGACCAGTCTGGAGTGAGGACATTTGAAGAAGGATTATCAAACCCTTCACCAAGTTATACTCCCAGGATACTTGATGCTGATGCGAAGAGAGAGCTCGGCGATATACTGTCTGGGCTTACAAAGTCTTACGACATGGTGTGCGCACAGAATACTACTGCCACAGTTGGAAATGTTGAAGAGCAAGAAATTGTTCCAGTAAAGATTTCAAAGCGTGAAGCAGAGACTCTTATGAATGTGTTTTCCAATTGGTTGAAGGATGATGCTAAGCCCAAAGCTTCGCCATTTAGAAAGGTGGTATCGAATGTCATCGGAACACTTGATGATGATGAGAAAGATGAAATTTTAACTGTGACCAAAGATGAATCAAAATATGTGATAGAACAAGTTACTAAAACAGAAAGTAGTAAAACTGTTGATTCCGCTAATACCAATGGGAATGATTCTGATGTGATTGTGACCACCAAATATGCATCTGCATTTAGTGTTCCAAAACCAGCTTCTAGACAAAGCAAGCCAGCACCTTCAGTGGATAGTGTATCTACTGAAGTAATACAAACGATCACAGAAGTTCATAAAACTGTTCCTGTTAAAGAACCACCTGCTCCATCTCCCAAACCAGTATCTAATGAGGTCAGAGACATCAAAGCCTCAGTAATCATGCGGCCACATGATGCACCTTCCAGTCCCAAGATGAGTCTCAGAACTACAAACCGATACAGCACAGGATCATCACTCCCTGCCCTTAATGTGTCCAGGGTCACACCAAAGATCAGTACGTTCAGCTCCACCATGATGAGTCAAGGATTAACCTTTAGCACCAGCAAACCTGTCAAGCCAGATTACCAGAAGATGAGGAGAGAAGATGGACTTTTCCAGGTAGATGTTCTAAAGGGCATTGTTGGACTTGGACTCAAACTGCAGGCAAGTCCTGAAGGATTTGCTAAAGTCAGCGAGATCCAGAGGAACAGTTCAGTGGAGAAGAATGGACAGATCAAGTAAGTTAAACATTATAAGCAAAGTAAGTATGGAAAAGGCAAACCTTGGGAAAAATTGTTCTCACAAAACATAATCTAATATGAATATGAATCTACAAAGAATTTATCTTGAAACATAAAACAACATTGTAACAATTTATCAGATGTAAATGAAACTAGGGTATGGACAATACATGATGAGTAAGTGCCATTATTCTTGGATATTAATTAAACAAATATGTGTTAAACAGTACCAGTGTGGAAAGCATAGTTTAGTAATAGTTGTATCTCAATGTTTATTAAGCCATTATTTACTGTATTCAATGATTTGTTTTCAGAGTTGGAGACTATGTCTTGTCCATCAACTCCACCTCTTTGACTGGGCAGACAGACAGCAGGATACAGCAGATCCTCAGACTCCTACCCAGAGGACTAGCCAAGATAGTTGTGTCTGCTCAACCACCATCAGAGTCAGAATGCCCACCAAGTAAGCACACCACATGCAATACCTACCAAGCTAAAGTTGCTAGTTAATCTTAATAAAGCAGCATCAAGCTTTAATGTGCCTCAATGCATTGAAGAATGACACTTTTACATGAAATTGACAAGATGCTTGTCATAGATGATTTCGATAACATTTGATGATTATGAAAATTAAATTAAGAGAAATAATAACTAGGAATTGGAGGATCTTGAGAAATCCATGCTGATATTGGTTTGAAGTTGCATGTCATGAAACCAGCATACTCCGTGATCTTATAGTCATACAAACAAATCAGCTAGTTTACATTCTGCCTTTCTTTCTATTGCAGATCCTGGAAATACAGATTCCTTAGCATCCTCTGATAAACCAGCTGGACCAACCTCTCCATTTGGCGTCAGACTTGGAGCAAAACCCTTCAATAGTTCAGAAAACAAGTCAGTAACTGTGACTTCCCCTTTGACCAGGGAATCAGGATTCTTTGAATCAAGGAGAAAATATTCATTGACGAAACTTACTGAAAAGCAAGCTGATTCTGAACAAAGTTCTCAAGAAAAGATTCATGTTTCTACTATTGATGTAACTAAGAAGTTGACAGAGGAAAAGCCAGACAGTGCCAAGCCAGAGGATAAACATGTTTCAAAAATAGAAGTTGGACAGTCGGTGGAAGCTACTGTAGATCATGATGCTCCTAAGAAGGCTGAAGAAACACCAGCAGAGGTACCAGTGGTAACAGTAACTGTGAATGAAGAATCAACTAAAACAGAAATTAAAGTAGTGAGTAAAGAAATAAAGGAACCCACACCACCAAGACCAGCTCCTAGACAACAAATTCCAAGTGAAGAACCAAGAACAGTCAAGCATGAAGTTTCATCAGAGGAGGCAACTCCAAAAGTAGAGACAGAAGTCGATGTCATGAAGAGCCCACCTCGACCTGCTCCGAAACCAAAAGCACGAACAACCATTACTGAATCATCAAAACCTGAAGAACCCAAATTTGTGTCTAACATAGCTGTAGACAAGGCATTTGAAAAGAATGAGGAGGACAGAAAGCCCAAGTTTGTTTCCAACATTGCGGTTGAGAAAATAAGTTCTCCACCAACAGCTATAACAGATGATATTAACACTAAAGTGGAAGTAACTCAAGTTTTGTTGACTAATACGCCTAAATCTCAGGATAAAACACCACCACCTGTAGCTCCCAAACCAAGACGGACATCATCCGCTAGTTCCGATGCATCAGCGTCATCAGTAGTATCTGATGATTTTCACTTTGAGAACGAAGTGGAGTCTGGACAAAGGAGAAGGAGAAAGTCATCTGCGAGCTCTGAGAAATCAACTACTTCTCACAAATCTGAAGGGATACCAGAAGAACCATATGTGCCAAGAAGAAAACCAGAACATGCTCCTGAACGACAGTCTGTCAAGCAAAAGATGGCTTCTTTTGAAGCTTTCCAAAAGCATGAAGAAGGGGTTCCACATACGCCTAAACATCACTCCAGTACTGTTGTTACCTCAGCCAGGAAGTCCTCCAGCTCAAGCCAAGGTCAAGAGGTTCATGTGTCTCATATGTCAGAACCTCCAAAACCCAAAACACGGATAGACACTGTATCTTCTACCAAGAAAAATATCCCTGAAGAAGATGGTGTCTTTATCGTGTCTCGAATATCGATTAGTTCTCAAGCTTCTGGCGAGGCAAACAAGGAAGATGCTACATCACCAGCATCTCCCACATCACCGACGTCACCAGATGGCAGTAAAAGAATCAACTCAGCTCTCATGCCAAAAAGACGAACTGCCTTACCTGAACCTAAAACTAAGCCAGAGGCAGGGCATCATCACGCTGTTCCTAAATCCTCATCGTCAATATTCAAGCCGACAGGACTGGAAAGACTGAAGCAAATGACTGGACACAAGACAGATAGTGGAGAAGTGGCGCATTCATCCAGTCCAGATGGAACCTATAAGATCGGTCCAGTGAAAATCAATGTGGCGCTCTCTCCTAGGAGGCCCTCAACAGAAGAACCTCCTGCACCTTCAGGACTCAAGCACACACCTCACAAATTGCATTCCGGAGAAGGGCGGAAAGTGATATCAACATCAAAGCTAGCAGGTAAGAAAGATGCACCTACAACTGAGGCTGGCACCTCTGCACTTGTAACTGCCAAAGTTGTGCACATTAATAAACTGTCTGGGTTTCACACTCGGAGAAAGTCTACTGAATCATCAGTTACACAATCCTATGTTACAGATCACCAGCATGTTGATATTTCACAAACACCACCAGAAACTGCACATGGCAT
Source organism: Lepetodrilus galriftensis (assembly GCA_032361785.1). NCBI lineage: Eukaryota > Metazoa > Mollusca > Gastropoda > Lepetellida > Lepetodrilidae > Lepetodrilus > Lepetodrilus galriftensis. The sequence goes on along the minus strand of JAUTBZ010179765.1, from coordinate 14,122 downwards.
GCCACACAATGAAGGTACTCACATTGCTGATAGTGACACTATTGTAGATGCAAAGACGTCTGATAATAGTATATCAGTCTCAGAAATTACCTTGCAAGAAGTGATTCCATCAGAATCAGTCACACTTGTGAACACTGATATTAGTTCAAGGAATATAGCTCTCAATGATGCAACTGTCACAGAATCTACAACAGATAAGGCACCTCTTGTCATGAAGGATGATGTCCAAGAAGATGAAAGGGAAACGGAAAATATTAATTTAAAAACTGAAGAAGTCAAGGAACAAATAACAATGACACCAAGTAAAATTAGTTATGACATTGGATTTAATTCTGAGATTTCCATACCTTATGATCAAAAGCTTGAGCAGGTCACGGACATGAACGATGTTGAGCAGATAGTGGACACAAATAGTGATAATCATATAGTGGACAAGGATAGCGCTGAGCAGGTTGTGGACAAGGATAGCACTGAGCAGGTTGTGGACAAGGATAGTGCTGAGCAGGTGGTGGACAAAACAAGTGTTGAGAAGATAGTGGATGGAAGTAGCGGATATGCTGCCAAACTTGTGGCACAATCACTGGAAGCAGCTAAGTTGCAGCTTATCGAGGAAGTCAAGATAAAAGATATGAAATCATCTGATACTAGTGCTAACCAAATACTTCAAGAGGAAGAATCATCAATAAATAACTTTGTTGATCCAGCATTCTCGTATCAACAGATCATAGTATCAGTTCCTCCTAACACAGAAGTAGACACACCAGAAGAAGTTGTAAATGATACCAGTGAAATTGTAACAGCAACTCTGGAAGCTGCTAAACGACAGTTGGGAGGTGAAACCGAGCTTGCTCCTTCACCCTCTCCCTCCCCACCTCCACTACCTGGGTCCAACCCCCCACCTCTTCCCACAGGACCACCGCCACCTATTCCAACTGACCTATCTCAGGAGCCAGTGGATGAATTTGAACTAGCAGTGATCACTGAGGACGTAGTACAGACTAGTGTGTCGTTATCAAGTCACGCTGTGCCTAGTGTTGTAGGACAAGTTGACAGTGAGACTACTGCTGTGGACATCAAGGTGGAGACTAAAGATGAGGATGGACTTTCTCCTACAATACCCACAGGATCACCTCCGAGTGTATCAAGTGCACCTCCAACAATACCAAGCACACCTCGAAGTGTATCTAGTGCACCTCCAACAATACCAAGCACACCTCCAACTGTATCAAGTGCACCTCCAGCAATACCAAGCACACCTCCAACTGTGTCAAGCACACCTCCAACTGTATCAAGTGCACCTCCGGTTCAAGATGAATCTGAAGACAATTGGATTGAAGAAATAGAGAAGGTGGCTGCTCAAGAATCAAAGTTTGACTTGCTTATTAATTTTGATTCCAAGCAAAAACTAGTTATAGATGAAGATGCTCCTAAGGTTGAAACTCCTTCATCTGATACAGATTCTGGAGTAAGTGTGCAGATGTCTTCGACCACGAGGTCAAGTGCAATAGCTGGTGGTGCTGAAGAAACTCCAGGGTCCTTGGTCAATGAGTCTGTTGTGCATAATGAGGACACAGTGTCAAAGTCAGTGGAGACTTCATCTACCGCTGTCCTGACAAGGAAGGATACAGAGACAGATTCGGGAATGGAGTCACCTGGTGAAAGTTTGAACAAAACTTTGTCTGTGCAATATAGCTCTAATGTGTCCTTGCATGAACAAGATTCACTTAGTTCAGTTGATTCACTGCATGACATTTCTCCTTCAGTTTCATTACCTCAAAGTACTGTGCCAGTGACTGTAGAATCACAAGAACGACAGAACCATGCACCTGTGTCAATTAGCGTTGTTAATGATAAACAGAATGATTCACTCACACAGGTATCAAGCTCCCGAGAATCCTCAACAGACGACGCTCTCAAAAATTCTAAATATTCGCAACTAGAAACCTCCTCGACAGTAACAAAAATATTTTCTTCAACAAAGGATGTTGTAAATAGTCCCACTTCTTTTGAACCTGATGTTTCAAGTATTCGAATTACATCAAGAAAAACTAGCACTTCTCAAAGAAAATCAGTAACTGAACGGGTTTCTTCAACCAGTTCAGTGAACAAGTCCCCTATTAGTCTTTCACCCAAGTCCAAGAGTTCTTCATCCAGCAAGCGCAAGTGGAAGCTGATCACCAGTGGGAGTGGGGACACATCAGGCAAGCCCATCTCTGAGCTGATGGAGGTGGACAGTTCCAGCCCTGTGTCCCGGGATGAGGTCTCTCGCCTGATCGACCTGGCCAACCAGAGAATGGACAAGACAGGACTCTCCCTGGAGGATGAGATCATCATCGTGGTTCTGGTCAGAGACCCGCCAGAGAAGAACCTCGGCTTCCAACTCAGGGATGGGATCCTCAGATCAAAAGTGGTATGTGCTCCATTCACAATTACTGGTATCTTCCATCCATATTAAATCCAGGATTTAAATGTTCCATTTCCATTACTTTTCATGTTCAAATGGATTTTGCATGCAAAATGTTTTACAGATATAGAATATTTTTGAAATGTGGTATTCTGCTGCCATATAATACAACACACCAGCATTAATATACCAGTTTCCAATACTGTCTATATTATAACACATGCTTACTATGTCTCAGGTGAGCAGTGTGACACCCGGGGGTCTGGCAGAGAAGGATGGACTCCTCCAGCTGAAGGACTCGCTGCTGTCGGTCAACGGGAAGCCAGTGGAGGAGTTCTCTGCTGAGGAGGTCATGAAGCAGGTCGCCGATCCCAGCGAGCACGTGACGCTGGTCGTGTCCCGGAGAGGAAGTCCAGCCGCCATCAGTAACGGCAGCTCCTCCACAAGCAGCAGCATCAACGGCAATGGTGGGTTTGTCATCCTGGCTGTAGTTCCTTATACATTGCAATCTCTTGTACTAAGCAATCACTCATACTAAGCAGTCTTGTCTATTATTTAATTACTCAAAATGTAAACCAGGGCCCGTATTCTCAAAAATGTGTAAGTACTAAGAAGTTTGTAAGTACATGTACTAAGAATTTGCCTAACTGGATTTCTGCTAATGATATTTTTTGAAGATTTTTAGCTAAGAACTTTCGAGAATACGGGCCCAGGCTCTTAAATTATAAAACTTTTGAGTACGAATTCAGGCTCAAGCTCAAATTATATATATATGGGAATTTGTGAACAACACTTTGAGTTGAGAATGAAACCATAGTAAAAATCTGTTCGAAAATCAGGGCCAGATATCAGATATTATGGAAGTCAGAAGCATGCTCTTTTGAGTTACATAGCACTGCTAATGATGTTGCACATGCTGTTGTTTGATAGAGTTGCATGTTACATGGTCTTGTGTCTGACTACAGGTGTGGCGACTGAGACTCCAGTACAGCAGGGTCCCGGGGTGTTCGAGGTGGTCATGAAGAAGGGCGTCACTGGAGTGGGCTTCTGTCTGGAGGGTGGCTTAGGATCGCCCAAGGGAGACTTGCCCATACTCATCAGAAGGATCTTCAAAGGTGACAATAATACACAATATGATTTTATATTAATTGTAGAATGAATTCCCCTGGCCAAGCAGACAGCGATCAAAGGGAGATAATTTATAACCGTGGATTTTCTCTTTTTATTAAAGTCGGTTCTGGTTCTTGGTATTCATCAATTGTAATCAATATGTTTATGCCATATTGAATTATTAATTAATTCTATATTTATATTTGTCATAAAAGTAATTAACTTTTTTAAAGTGCTGTTTTTACAAATAAGTTGATGAACTTATTAGTTATGCAAGTTATTTGATGTACCGTATAGTATTTTATGTTCATTGTATTTATTATTTCAGGTGGTCCTGCAGAGAAGTGTGGACAGCTGAAGGTGCAAGACGAGATACTGAAGGTAAATAGCGTGGACTTCACCACTCTCCGACACTACGAGGCGTGGAACAACCTCAAGTTTCTTCCCGACGGTGACGTCCATATTCTCATCCAGAGGAAGTAAGCTGGATGGAGTAGTCTCCCCTACTCCTCAACCTGGACATGTTGCGATGGATGCTGATCAATCGTTGTCTTTTGTATAATCTATTGAAACTTTTGTCATTTGGAATTGAAATAATTCCCTAAATTAGGAAAGTGGTCAAGCACATTTGCAATTTTAACAATGTTATCATTTGATGACATCAGATTTGCATCATTATTAATAATATACTGTACTTGGAACGTGTATCTAATCATATCACTGGACATAGATATTATGCAGTTATGATTTCCTTCAATAATGTATATTTCCTAACCACCGAAATTCCGTATTTACCACAATGTTGAGTTACATGTACATGAGAAAATAGTAATAATAATCCAATTTTATTTTGTTGATTTTTGTTCTATAGGTGGTATTTAGACATAATGTGCATGCATTATACCAATATGGATTGAAAGTTGACCTACTCCATGCTTCTGAGTACACGTAAATGTACATGGCTACATATAGGTATATTGATTTTATATGTATTTAACAGCTGGCTTCTACTCCCAGTTTAGTTGTCGCTGGTATTGATTATCTGATAACCGTGTACGTATGTCACAGCTTAGTCATGTTTACCCATGTGTGCCTATATTCAACTACTAGTGTCTTGTACTAGGACAGAACTAACTACAGCAATTTGAAATTCACCACCAGTATAATTAATATACTTTACTTTTTTTTCAATTTCCAAAATATTAAATTTGAGTCTGAATCACTGATGTGTCAGTGGTACTACCGGTAATTTTAAATTATTAATTTTTTTTTTTTCATTTCATATTTCCTTAATTTGTCTAATCCAATTGAAATCCGGAAATGTTAACAGCTTTTAGATAATTTGATTCGCATGTATATCATTAAATGGAGTTATTGATATAGGACACCAAATCTTAAGAATATTGAAAATTTAGTCCTCCAACATCGATCAAAAATAAGCTTTTCCTGAAACAACATTCAGAAACAACAGTGGAAATCTTTATTACTGGCAAGCAGTGAAACCGTTATGTCAGAAACTGTTATGTTTGGGTCTGACTGTAGGCCTACTAATACTAAGGAAATATGGAAATTTCACAATTTTCACAATTTAATTTGAACTCTCCAGATGTCTTAGCTATTATCTACTGATTGTGTCTCATTGTGTCTCATTGTGTCTCATTGTGTCCTAAGACTGTGTCTCATTGTGTCCTAATATTGTGTTATTTGCTGTCCTAGTTATATAGTGAGATAATAGAGATCCTGGATAAAACTACTGCAGCCCCAGGGGGCCAGAAATACTACTGCAGGCCATAGGGGCCATGAATACATAGCATGCTGGAGATACCGATAGCATAGTGTTGTGCAACAATGTACATAAGTGTACATACCACATAGCCAGTCACCCTAACCTGGCCAGACTGTATATATGCTTCACTGCACCAATACTCATCATAATTATCGTCATCCATGATACCATGTTATCTGAACAAAATTGTGTCAATGTTGTGCAACAGAACAGTTGCTTCTATTTTACATTAACTTATGGCTGACTGCCCTTTTATTTTCTAGGATACTAGTATTGACGGTTAGTTAAGAGTTTATTTCAGATTTAGAAATGCATACATATACAGGCATTAGTGTATAGGGTATAGTTTCTTGAAGTTCTCGTGTCTACTACAAGACCATAGCGCACTCATAGCAATCTCTTATATACATGATGATCTTGCACGTAAAAGAGCGCTATTGTCTAATTGTATATATAAGAGTTTCCAGAAACGATACCCAGTACCATAACATTGATATATTTAAAACAAACCTGTTATATGAAACTTCAGATGTATAACATGTCCTGTAGAATTAATTGTTTTGTGTGAATAAATTTAGGCTGATCGTCATATGTTTTGTATATGTGTTGCAAATAACTATTACAAAGTCCTACTAGATTAATGATGTTTTTCAAATTGATCATCTCGTAGATTGATATGCATGTGTTATATATATGTCATCAATATTAACTATTTTTCATTAATATGCATGTCAACGTTTCCATCACAAATGTACTAGTTGTAAGTTAATACAATCATGTTTATTCTATGTAAGTATAGGAGCCAATTTCTATTATCCATAATAATATATTCATCAGCATACACATTGTACTAGAATTTAAAAAGCTATTACAATATTAATGATACTTGATTTTGTTTAATTGGTTTCTGTTGATATGACACACCCACTATAATATCATATCCTATTGCTACGTAATTGATACATCATTATACGTAACATCTGTCTACTATACCAACATGTATTGTACATTATGATTTTTTTCAATGGTATATACGACTGTGTGTTATAATATTAATGGTATACCATATACGACTGTATATGTGATATCAATGGTATATACAGCTGTACGCACATGCTGTGTGTTGTAAGTTAGATTTGTAACACATACGGTAGTTATTACAGACTATTATCTTCTCCCACAAACAGATAACTATACTACGAAGTCACTGAAATACTGTGTCATATCCTCAAATCACTCATAGACATATTGATGTACAGGAAATATAATGTAAATATTAGTGCTAGTGCTTTGCAATTATTATTGTACTTACCTTTTACTGTACAATGTTGTATAATGTTAAATAATGCAATACATAATGGCATACCATGTAGCATACTACGTCTCATCTGTGTTCATTTGTGATAGAAAGTGCATTGTACACTGTTGTACTAGACCATGCCAAGTAATATGCATGGGCTGATAGTCGTTAGATGTATTATGGATACTAGTATTTCTTGTAAATGTATGTATCATGTGATTGAGATTAGAATGAATATTTTAAGTAAAATATGAATTGTTCAAATGGAAAGAGGACCATCACCTGGTACATTGTCTGTGTATGCATCTGGAAATGTATTAATTAATATATATTACACAAAGCTGATATTATTATTTTAAAAGATTTAATTCCTGTGCTTTACTGAAATATGCAACATTATTCAGTAAGAAAGAGAGAACAAAAATGTATGTTAGATTTTTCTACACTGTATATAATTCGAAATTATTTCTCAAGATGTCCGAGCTAGGAACTACGTGTATATAGCTGATCACAATGAACATCAAGAACATATTATTGGATAAGTTTTCATTTACACATTACTATATCGGCTTATGCTGTTTACCATTGCTTGAACTAATCATGTACTCATAGAGCTACCGGTAGAACAAAACATAAGTTCATGCACTTCTTGAAAAGGACAACATGTTTAATTAATATATGTGTATTTGTGCATTCTATATTGTGTTGATTGTGTAATTGTCAGAATATGATTATTTATATTTATATTCTTTAATATCCAGAAATAAAGATTTATTTCTTGATCACCTGTTGTCAATTTTGGTTATTTAAATATTTTGTTTATGTCTAAGGAGGCTCATTCCATGCAGATCGTATAGCTCATACCAACATATATTCCCCAGGGAGTTGAGAAGGAACTGAGTGTACACAGCTCAGGGTAATAATATAGGGTTATGAGCGTAGATTTTGTGCAATATAAAGGTTCACCTAATTATTATATATAATATAAGGCCAATTCAATGGAAATAAATATGTGCAAACATTGCAGGTTATAAAGCACTAAATTATTTTAATTTTCCACCAGACGGATGCTTCGTATCCAAGTCAGTACGGCTTAGATGTGATTTCTGGCCCTGGATTGGTTGTAAATGGTATTTTCCACTGTATTTGACAAGCATAGTCCCCAGCCGATTACAAATATCAAAATTAATGTGAACTACATGAGAACCTAATTTGTTATTGTATTTGTTAGACACGTACACATGTTATTTAGTAAGCATTCATAGAGTGATGGGCATATACATCATGCATGTACAGTCTTGCTCTGTAGCCAGTAAACGAGCATTGCATTAAATGTCATTGTATTTTCTTAAACAAGTTAAATAAACAATGCACGTTAAGATATTTCAACTGCGTACTCATTATGACTTGCAACAGAATGCTACGGAAATAGGATACATATATAACATGTAATACACATAACCCATGATCTACAAGAACTTTACAGACAATGTCAGTTCCCACTTTCGATTATAAAATAGCTGCAGTTCTGTAGCTAGAAGGTGTCCCGTTTGGGCTACTATTTTGCTATCTTTATCTATGGGGGTACGCAGTATAGATAGTAAATGGAACATATTCTAGCCATAGAACTGCAGCTAACTTTCGATGTTGAAGCATTGATTTGGGATTCAATTCCAAATGACAACACAATAAATGTCAATATCATGTCTGTTTATTTCTCTTCTACAATCTTTACAAATGAACATGGCACACTATGACATTGTGTATGTAAGTAGAAATACATTTACCAGTAACTCGCATTAATTTGCCATCATACTAGTACCACACAGAGAGATCCACCTAGTATCAGCGTGCTGAGTAGATGAAACATTAACCAGAGACGTTAGATTTAATATAACTTACACATTCCACTCATCAGTGTGAAGTTTGCCATTTTCAACATTATAATATAGTACAGGAATATGAAATTATCATTAAAATAAAAATTAAAAATAATAAAAACGATAACATACAGCATTATAATATGTGCGCATTTTCTAAACATTCAAAAAGTTTAATATGAAGTTCAATACGTGACTTATGTGATCTAATACTTCTGTAAACTGCAATGAAGAATATATATCCTGTATATATCTCTCGGTAAAAAATGTAAAGTAACTACAGAAAACAAAAGAATGTAAAAAGATCAAGCTCAGACGGTGTTATTTTCTACAATACTGTAAGCTTTGGCCGCGCCGTCGTCAAGTGGTACATGTAGATAGGTAGTCTGGTGAAGGGGATTTAGCTTTCGTTTGTCACTACCCCTGGCGTGTTTGCTTTTCACGAAACAATCACGTTTTACACTTGTGTAATACCACTAGACATGCTCCCACGTCAACCTCACATTTCTGTACTAATATGGCTGACTGCTCTTTTATTTTCTAGGATACTAGTATTGACGGTTAGTTGGAGTTTATTTCAGATTTAGAAATGCATAAATGTACATATTCCACTCAACAGGTCAGCTTCACTTATCGTATTCTCATTAAAATCATATAGGCATACATGTATCTAACTTGTTATGTCTCTAAATAAATAAACAAACAAACTGTAATATCGACATATAATACTAGTATTTGAATAGCGACAGCGTTTTACTGGGATGGAACTTCATATTGAATGTACAAGTATTACTACATGTATTTACCAAAATACTTTTGCGCATTTAAAAGTCGACGGAATAAAAAATAAATAGAACACACACGTACATAGACATAGACATACACCTGTGAACATATGACATTTCCAATACAGTACTTCAATATATTAAACACAATATTTACAAACATGCAGAAATTAAACAGACAATTATATAACTATCGAAAATGGCATGCAACTCTTCCCTACAAAACATGTTTAACATTTACATATTATATTACAAACTCAAAATTTCCATTATGACGTCACGAAACTTTTGAAATGAGATGCCATTATAGTAATGGCCTCATTTTCTTATTATTCCTTGCTTCAATTATGCGTGACTTAAAGTAGTTAGTCGCCAGGCAGCACGTAGCACACACAAGTTTCGAGAGAACCGTCATAAACTTCATCGTGTACCATGAAGGTACACGCAGTTGATTGCCGCTACCTGGCAACGCATAACGCCTAAAATATTTTATAATGTTTACTCCTTCCCAGATAACGATTTAAATTACATGTTCGTTCCCTACACCATTTAATTACATAATATACAAGCGTACACCTAATATACAATGCACATTACATCAAATTGAATATCGACCATCCACGATTTCCAAGCATCCATAAACTAAATTTAGTTATTAGATTGGTTGTTGGATAATTCCAAGGACTGGTTTTGTCAACAAGAGAGTAAAGAAATACTTAGATATTTCCTATAACAGCAATGCCACGGATATAACTGTCAATACAAGATTCAAACACACTTCTAGACAAGTGCTCGAATTTCTCAGAAACCATGGTCGATGTTTCTTATGGTTGGAATGACTGTCTTGGGATGGAGGCACATCCATTTTGCCTAACGTATCTTTAGAGTTACCCCAGCTAATTGTGTTCTTATTCCTACGGTTACCTCTGTCCACGTTGTCGTGACTGTGGTGAGTGGTGGTGTCCGCTTCCTTGGTAACAGGCTTGAAGGAGAAGCTACAGAATGCCTTGTCCTCCAGGTTTGGTTCCTTGATGCACTGCCAGGGCTTGAACGTCTGGATGTCCGACAACCTGGTCGGTCTCTTCATCCATTCCAAAGCCTTACTGACAGTCGTCACGAAGACGTCGTCCATGGAGGTCAGTCTCTGGATGAACTGGTCCATGGCGTCCAGGTTAAACCTGGTGTTGAGCCACTTAGAGTGGAGGTTGATGTACAGCGGGGCTCGGTTGGTTCTGTAGTTCCTTAGGAAGTTCTTCCAGAGAAGCTGGAAGGCCTCGTCCTGATTCCTCGGCGCGTTCTTGCAGAAGTCCACGTAAGCACATGGTAGGTGTTCCCGATAGTCCATCATGACCACGACAGGAAGGATCCAGAACCCGGGGTACTGCCGCGTGGGACATGGCTTGATGTTGCACACCAAGGTGTAGGAATAGTCCAGCGTGAACGGCCACATCACTGGAGAATACACATTCCTGGGGAATGGGTACGTCATCGTGGCGTCGTAGGTGAAGTTGTTGTCGTACAGGATTTTAAACATGGTGTCTCCAGTTGGTTGAAGGAAGGGGCTTCTCCAGCCTTTGATATCCGCTACTGGAATGTCTGCCAGGTCTGCGAGGTTCGTCTTCTGTTCGATGATCTCCTCGTGCAGGTCTTCCTCGGATGCGGCACTCCACCAGGTGTGTGGAACTCTGTGGGACACGCTGTGGTCCGCGATCTCCAGACCTCTAGCGTGCAGCTTCTTCAGCATGCAGTAGTCGGTGAAGTTGTGGGACACGAACAACGTAGACGTCGCTGGACACCCATTAGGGTTCAGCCTGCTTCTATCGGGTGGGAAGAGCTTCATATAATAGTCCCAATTTTCCCAGTTGACGGCATCGTCAAATGTAATCAGTACCATTTGAGGAATTTCTTCAGGTTTTAATCCCCCGGGAATGTTGTGTCCGGGACAGCGACACTCCGGGAGTTGGCAGTTTGCGGCGGTACATCGATTCTCGACACTATCTGCAACATACTGCGTGATGTGCAAACACATTGCAACCAGAAACACAAATTTAGGTTTCATTTTCAGGATTAAATAGTCTTGAACACAATTACTCCAGGTTTCCTAGATCTTACTGAATAATTTCCGTGAAACTCTCCTAAATCAAGAAGAGAATACAATTGTGTCAATGTTCCATGGCTTTCTCTCTTTCACGTTTTCACATTCAAAGGAGTATGATCACTTGAAATTGTAAACTCCCTACATGAAATCTTCAGAGCAGCGTATCGCTCGACGTCAGAAGTCTAATGAACTAGCAAATGGGAATTCTCAAAATGTAGGCAAAGGTCAACAAAGAAGGTTTAAGTACTGCGCGGGGACGGACTGGGCCAGTACAGGGGGGATTGCGGAGGTATTTAGTCCGGGAAGAGGACTGGCGGATGTCACCAGAAACGTGACAGCAAGGGCACCGCATGAGCTGCTCACGTCGCAGTATGTGACGGGTCACAAATCCAGGGGAAGTGCTGACTGTCTTGTAGAATGATGACCTGTAGAGTGTCGCATGTTCAAACCGTTCCCATCCACGATAAACTTGCCGGTCGACCACCGACGTGACTAGAGACGAGGTTTAGGTCAGAGGTTTCTGTTTGTAGGACAACATCTGCGGTGGTCATGAAGACGAGAGGCCGTGTGTGCTCAATACGTCAGTTGATCTAAGGGGATAAATGTTATGTAATGGCATTGGAATTATTTACATATAACCTTTAGGTGTTACCATCATCAGCTAGATTATATCAATTTGGGTTGAAATGTCAAGGGATAACACATTCTGATAAAAACCGATGCACATATTTAATACGTTCTTAAACCATGCCGTTGTTTGTTCCGATTTTCAAAATAATGGTCAAATACATAGATGACTAATATATTTTCACTGAGGATATATTATAAAATATTTAGTTTACTTCAATTACACAGTATTTGCATTGCTTCTGAAATTAGGCTACTTCTCTCTGAAAGAAAAGTATACGCGCCAGTGACATCACAATTGCGTTCCCAACGACATGCGGTATTGTCCTATTTCCCAGTGGTTGTCTATGGTATAATTGTCTAATACCAGCTGAAAAACTCTCTTCAGGGATGAAGGCTGCCGTTATATATGATACTGGATAATCCAACCACATGGATTAAAATATTATGCATTTTATTTTTTTAGAACTTGACAATTTGCCATTGTGCAGACATGTTTGGTCAATCATTTACCAGTGGTTTTCACGTAAGAGTTATAACATAATATTATATACATTATACTGATGCATGAAGGATTGCTAGACGATGATAAGTATTATACTAATACATAAATTGTAACACTATACCACTTTTCACTTATCTAAAGTATGTTTAAAACGGGTATTATCATACATCGGTTCAAGTTATCAATCTCTTAACCGGAAATCCTATTTCTACTTTAGAGGAGATACCAATGGATTGGAAGTTCTCTATCTCGGTTAAATCAAGGCGATATATGGTCAGTTCACACTTCCTCCTAAATTAAACCCCGAGCGAGTAGAACAGGCATGGATCGGAGGAATACACCATGGCTGATCCCACTTGCAACGCATCCCCACACATCCCCACACACAACCACAATCAGTGGGATTGCCCAAGACCTAAGCATGCTGTAATTAGCACGTTTCTACATGTTTCTTTTATCTTAGGAGAATCACGGCTATATACATTTTCTTCTTCTATACAGATATAGTATATATAAAGCGAAATATAGTAATTGCCATTAAATAAAATGACGACTATTTATAAATGAAACCGATAAAGATACTGACAACATGATGCTTTAAAATTGTTTCGTCAGTACATGCACAGTTTTGAATCCAGACGTTTATCTCTCTCTCTCTCTCTCTCTCTCTCTCTCTCACACACACACACGAACACAGAGAGAGAGAGAGCGAGAGAGAGAGAGAGAGAGAGAGAGAGAGAGAGAGAGAGAGAGAGAGAGAGAGAGAGAGAGAGAGAGAGAGAGAGAGAAAGCACTGGTAGTGCTCTACTGGAAGCATATTCTGGGCATTATGCGTTAAAAATGAAAATGGAATTCCTATTTACTTGCCAACTATGTTTAGGGATAAATTGTAATTTACATACATGTCTACGGCCTCGAACGTAGCCTATATTAGATGGTTTCTATAGTGTCTGTATTGCATTAAATTTACTCGTGTATGAAGTATGTGATCAGTCTTCTGGATCGTGCTACCGTAACTTTCAAGAACCATGTGATGGCCAATGCCCAGTAGAAGTAACGTTTCAGTAAGAAGGTAGTTAAAAAGAAATCTTTGTAATTTACATAAATACATTATTATTATATTATGAAGAGGTTATCTGGTCGTGTTGTGTTGCTGATTCACAGGAAGTATGTACATGTATACGGCAATGTTCAATTTATGACAGAAAGCTTCTCAACAGGTATAAAAAAAAGAAAAGATATAAAAACCAAATTTAAAAATTCAAAAAAATCCACCTGGTCGAGTTTCTAGGAAGTAATAGCAGTCCGCCAAGTCCAACCACTTGTCACGTTAAACAGTCCGATGTCTGTGCCGTCACGAGAAGGTATTTAACAAGCTGGCAAGAGCATGTTAAGACTGCATGTATGTAGCCAATAGAACACCTGTCCTTCTTGATGCGAAGTCTCTGCTTTTAATTCCACCAGCAGTCTATAGCATTACACCATCTTAACTGAAGAGTACGGATTTTATTGACTGCACATACGATCTCATGTCCTTCTTGATACAGTCTCTGCTTTTAATTATATATCATTATATACACAAAGAAAAAAGTTAAGCACCCCCACGAAATTTCTGACTGACGAATTA
>JAUTBZ010179654.1:0-19413 GCA_032361785.1 Lepetodrilus galriftensis | reverse complement strand
GGTCGTGGTCGTCGGTTGGGGGTTTTGGGGGGGGGAGGGGAGGTACAGCGAGATAGATATAGGAGATCTTCGCGTGTGACATACATGGTTAGCTCTTCGTACAAGAGCTGACGTTCTCCCTGTTGTTGTTGCCGTTATCGTCCTGCCATTTGTCCAAAGACCGACGCCGGGCGTTCATGAAGAAATTGGCAACCGTGCTCACTTCCAGGCCCAACTGTTGCGCGATCGTGGCCTGCATTTCTTTCGACGGACGTTTCGTTTCCTTGAATATTGCGTGGAGGGTGCGCCGTTGGATGTCTGTGAACACGAGGCGTGGCTTCTTAGGCGGCCGATTTTCCTCCGGCTGCTTTTCCTGTTCTGGTTCTTTCCTCTTGCATGCTGGGAAGAGAAGACAACCATGATAATTTATCACAAAGACAAAGAGAAGGAAGCGAAATTTTAAAAAATAATAATATATTTTATATAAATATTTATTTAACCCTCTCCACGCTGAAGACAACCATAAATACCCAAAAGAGCTGTACCTGTGCCTAATTCAGCAGGGAGGGGGTTAAAGATAATAAATAGTACTTTTCTGTAAAATAGATGCAAGATAAATATTTTCTATTATGGTAATAATATTATTTACAATCTGCCTTCAACATTGTTAAAAACCTTTAAATGTGTACAATCATCATGCTCATATTCAACCATACTCTAAAATTATGAGTGATTGTCAAAGTTAATGTCATGTAACATCATTGGAGGATTCAAATGACAAAATTAAAAATTTACAAAGTTGAATTAATAATTAAGAAACAGGATTACTATTGTTCGAGATAATTTCAATCAAATAATTATGTGCACTGCTAAGCATTCTGTAGACTAATATAAAGAAATATAAAGAAATAAAAATGTATACAAAATAATATTTGCAAAGTGAAGAGAAATTCACATTGTCAACCTATTTTCTTCAAATGTATATTTCAAGAAAACAATTGTAACAGATCGTATGATTTATGATATTTACAACTTCACGTATGTAATGGTTAAATATTTGTGGATGCTGTTGAAATCCCATATATTGATGATTAAAATTCAATATTAGTATGTCGACGATAATAAATGGAGGAAAAAATACAAGATTTTGATCCACTCGGTTATAAAGGAGTGAAACAAACCAAAATAAGCGTATGGAAATCACAACAAATAGCTTTATTCATTGAACAGTCAAGGCAATTCCTTGAAAGTTTGCTTATCTGAAAGCAGGGTCTGAAAGTGGGGTCAAGTATTTTCTGTTACCAAAAGATTCAATTCGCACATAGATTGCAGATGATGGGTTTATTTTAAATGCGGATGACAGAAAAGAAGACACGCAGAAGAAGAAAGACACTGAATTCAAATCATGTCTACGTATTAGCTTGGAGAATAAATTTTGTTGAAAGCATCAACTTAAAGATCTACGTTCATTTTGTCGTCTTAACAGTTTTCTTTGACGTACTGTTTGAATTCACAGGGAAAAAAAAATATATATCAATATTTACTTTTTCTTAAACTTTATGTTGAATGGTTTTAAGTCGTGGGTGTTTCTTATGGTTAACCCTTTTGGTCCCTGGAAGACACAGGTCTGGAAATAATTGGAAAAAGTTCTTCAGCTGTTGAAATGTCAATTTTTATGATATCTACACAAACCCGTGGGAAATACATATACTGGCTTCTCACTCTATCTCTCTCATTCACATGAGATTTCAACAGCTATCATTTGCTTAAGTACGAATGCATCCTACAGAGTATTGTAGTCACAGAATTAAAAGTGTCAATGCTTATTAACTTTAACGCATGATTTACCGAAAAACACTTGTAAAAGTATACATGCAAAACAGGAAGGCAAAAAGCGTGGAAAATGTTGTACGTCATCGCGAAAATCAAAACGAAAAGCAAAAATAGTGCAGATTCAATTAAAATACAAACCATCCATCTGACGAAATCATTTCTAAGACTTTGAATTGCACCGGCGAACGGAAAAGAAAAATGCATCATGCAGAAGAAAGAACAAAATATGTGAGGATGTTGCAGGTAACAGCGGCCGAGGTGGCTGTTCCAGGGTCCTCCCTACTCACCTTGTGTGAAGCGCGGCTGCTGGCTAGGGCCCTGGCCGGGATATGGTTGGGAATGATAGGGCTGAGTAGATGCAGTACCTGTGAAGAGAAGATGACATAATTTCTAAATATAATTAACATAAGATTATCGGATCAACTCAATATGCAATCAAATAAAAAATTAAAACTAATAACACATTCATGAAAATGTATGTAATATATTTGAAAACAATTTCTGAACATTTTAACGTAATGAAAACTATAAACATATATTTCGCCCAAGGAATCAAGTATTTTATGTATATAATACTGCTATAGTTAGGTGAGTGTTAAATTTAGCATTAGTGTTGGTATTAGTGCTAGTGTCAGTGTTAGTGTTAAGTGTCAGTATTAGTGTCAAGTGATAATTAAATAACAATAATAATAATGCGCATATTTAATTTGCACAATATTATCCACTTTTGAAAGCTTACTCATGGCACTATATTATTACCCGGATCAATGTGAACCCATTTCACCTTCTCAACTCCCTGGGGAGTATACAGCCCAAGCTGCCAGTTAAGGCGCTAGAAGGTTTTACATTCACAATTCCATCTCTTCCTACCGGGTACGTATAATTATAATTATATGAACCAATACCAGTTTGTTACCAATTAGGTGAGTGAATATATGGAGTTGCTGCGGGAATCTTTCACCCATTTGTGACGACATATTAGAGGAATATAGATCTAACTGCGGTATGAATGATTGTGAAACGTTCCAGTACAGCAACGACAGACAACCGCAGACACTTTGTGACAACCGGGGTGCACATTCCCCAGGGAGTTGAGAATTAATTACATCAGTTGTGGCACGAGGATTTAACTAAGCAGAACTTGACATAATACACTTGCCATCATCATTGTTAACATTACAGCATTGTTAACATTACAATGACCAGCTTAGCCTCAAACAATAACAAATTGTCTGGTTGTCAGGTCGCTAGGTTCGGGTGGCCTGAATTTGAAACATCACCAAGCTAGCTAACATCACAAAACTGAAGTGTATCACAAAAGTATGTTTGGGTGGCCTGAATTTTAAGCATCACTAGCTAAAATCACAAAACTGAAGTGTATCACAAAAGTAGGTTCGGGTGTTCTGAAACTGTAACGTCAGCAAGCTAGGTAAAACCACACAAAAAAAAATACCTGAAGTGTCTAACGAAACAATGTTTCAGACGAGTCGGATAAACTCACAAAACCGAGGCGCTTCACAAAAAGACTCCAGAGCCTCGACTTCAACAGTTCAAAATCTGCAAGCTGTTAAAAGTTTTGAATTGTGTGAAAATAAAAACTCAATTATTTACCCACCCACTTAATAAAAGTCCTGCCTTGGTTGACATCACAGATATGTGAACACCGTTCTCACAGATAGTGTGCACTAAACCTGCCGCTCCACATTTCAAATATCTATAGAGGTCAGCAGGGCAAGGGAATGTAATTAATCAAAATATTACTCATAGTATATCCTGTCTCTATAAGGAAGCACAGCGCCATGCTGTATCATTCTTCCTCGGTCGTCGTCGCGTACGGGTGAAACATTCCCGCTGCCACGTAAAGCGTTATTTCATTCATTTTTCCTCAGTCAGCGATCCAGGAAAGAAGTCTATAACTTCAACGATGTATTGTACTTCCAGAGTGTAAACATTGAAGAAAGACAAGGCAAAATTATAGAATTGTTGATCACTGTTCCTACA
The DNA here is from genome assembly GCA_032361785.1 of Lepetodrilus galriftensis. Lineage (NCBI taxonomy): Eukaryota > Metazoa > Mollusca > Gastropoda > Lepetellida > Lepetodrilidae > Lepetodrilus > Lepetodrilus galriftensis. The sequence continues at coordinate 15,600 of JAUTBZ010179654.1, read as the reverse complement.
GTATAATGACAACCACATTCCCAGGCCCCGAGATTATGAAACTTTTTCCATACTCTACTCAGTACTCTACTCAAGGCACTGTTCATAAAACGTCATGTGACGTCATAGCCCTACTCACAGGAGTACGTTTTTGTGCTCAGATTATGACGTCACATGACGTTTTATGAACAACATTCTGAGTTGAGTATGAAATCGTACTCAGAAAGTTTCGTAATCTCGGCCCCTGCTCTGATTAAATGTTCATCTCGGTTATGGTAACATATTACCAATTCTGATCAAATGTTACCAGTTCTACTAAAATGTTACCAGTTATCCTTGAATGGTACCAGATTTAGCTAGTTATGTAGGGTATGCTTTCACAAAGCTCTCTTATCCACTAAGAGACTTAATGCAAAGAGAGCAGTGTGGTCTCAGTGGATAAGAGAGCTTTGTGAAAGGATCATCTGGTGGGAATCTCGCTCATTGATCACTGGTAGTTCTGTTGAGCAATGCGGAACTGCATATAACTGCACGCATATACAAATACATAAAAATGTTTAATATTATTATTTTACATTTTTATTTTCTCTCTCTCCAAGTATTAATTTCATAAAGTTGTTAGTAGAAAAGATCAAATTCAACTAACTACTATACCACAACAGGTGCTATGAATTCACACAATCATAATTCTCATTCTATTAACATTGAGTGCTAAATCACATTATAAAGTAAACCAGTAAACCGTAACAACACTCAGTATCTAAAACACAATAACTTGAATCAGCATATTTTCAAATTTCATGATTTCACCCCCAACAGAATACAGTTTATGAACATCAAGCAAGTTCTTTCTGGATAAAAATGTGTTCCAGAGTTTAAAATATTACACATTGATTTTGTGCACAATCTTGAGTGCACCATGAAGCATGAAAACAACCACCATGTCTGCCGGTCTCTTCTAATCAGAGAAAAACTTGTGAGGTATCCAAGGCGATGCGGTCAATCTCTGATAAAAAAAAAACCCACACCACCACACACCAGATACATAATGATATGACAACACAAACACCAACACCTAAACAAACATGCCAACACCTAAACAAACATGCCAACATGAGAAACCTACACCAAAACAATTATACACGAAAACTGAACAAACATGTTGCTGCAAGAATCTTTCATATAGAAGCACCAAATGCCAACATAAACATCAACACCTAAACAAACATACTGATATGAAAAACCTCAAAAAATTATACCGGTACAGTAAAACTGAAGAAACATGTTGCTTTATGTTAAATTGTTGCATGCAAGAGTACCAACATAACCGAGTGTCAACATAAATGCCAACACCTAAACAAATATGCCAACACGAGTGAATTGCACCAAAACAATTATACACTAAAACTGAAGAAACATGTTGCTTTATGTAGCTGCATGCAAGAATCTCTCACATAGACGTGCCGAGATAAACGTCAACATACACATCAACACTTAAACCAATGAATAAACAGACCTACAACATAAAAAATATTAACATGCCAACAAAAGTGCCTACACCTAATAGGTAGAGGTATGCCAACATAAAGGCCAACACCTAAACCAATAAATAAACCTAACAACCAAAACCTAAACAAACATGCCAACGTAAATCAGACAACTAAACATATACATACATACAAAAAGTGAATAAATTATTGTTTAACATTGCAATGACAAAAATGGCAATATCTAAACTAATACTATCGAGAATCCATCACACATGCACAACATGTCCCAACACCAAAACAAACATAAGTATGCCAACACAACCTACAACCTAAACAAAACTAACATGCCAACACAAGGGCCTACACCTAATAGGCATAGATATGCTAACACAAAAGATTAGTATACCTACAACCTAAACTCTAAAACTAACATGCCAACACAAGGGCCTACACCTAATAGGCATAGCTATGCTAACACAACAGATTAGTATACCTACAACCTACGGTAAACAAAACTCTAAAACTAACATGCCGACACAAGGGCCTACACCTAATAGGCATAGATATCCCAACACAAAAGTATAGTATACCTACAACCTAAACAAATCTCTAAAGCTAACATGCCAACACAAGGGCCTACACCTAATAGGTATAGATATCCCAACACAAATGCCTGTTATGGGTTGAGCACAAAAGACAAGAAAGACAGCTACATAGAAGATACTACAGCTACATAGAAGATACTACACTACAGCTATATAGCACAGAGATGTCTCTACAAACCTTCTTATCTTCCACCTCTTTGCGAGCCATATGTCCTCTGAAGCCTGCCTGTATTTTGGTGGCAGCGGACGCCAACTCTGGGTCGGCCAGATCGATGCCTGCTAATTCATCCTCCTCTGTCTTAGGCTCGCCGGCCTGCATAGTAGTCCCATCCTCCCCTTCCTCCGTGGACTGTTAGTTTTACAAACCAAGAACCATTCCATCACCATTCCATCAATGACATGCGGTTAGTTTTTGGGGATTGGGGGAAATGAGCTTCGAGGACAAAAGTGCCAACATTTGGATATTGTATGGATCTGGAAGTCTTTACAATATTGTCAGGAGTTTTATGGAAATATGTTGGATTTTTTTACTGTCTGGAGACTATTTCTGTTGATGTTGAGGAGTATTTTTCGCCGTGGATCAATTCGGAATATACAATTACATTTCCTCGATATATAAAAGAAGTGGATCTAACATTCTTCAGTTCATGATCAAGTCAATATTGATAAAGAAAAGTTATTTGATAACTTCCATATACAAAGTAAAATGAAATAAGAGGTAATCCTGCTTGAATAAACCGCCATGATCAAACTTTAAGTAATTGCAACATTATTTCTTCTATTAGAAATAGTTGTGTATCCCAGAATAAAACAACAGTTATTGTGCTAATCTGGCACCGAACTGACTGACACACTAAGATGGAATATTTTAAGAATGTGACCTCGCTGACACTTGTACGGATGTATAGCAAACACGGATAAACTCTGACAAATCTAGTGCGTTCTCAAAATACTTGTATGTAATTAACAGTGAAAAGTGAGTAAGCTGCAGAACTAACTCAAATTAATTCTGTAATTTGCATTACATTTTAGTAATTCAGATATAATATGTAACACAAACATGTAATCAATTCCTTCAACCAACAACATTAATTGCATGCATGAGTCATGAAACCATATGAAAAGGAAGAATGCTAATGTTGGATCAATGCAAATCCATTCTGAAACTTACATTAGACTTTATTATAGGAATTTACATAAAATGTGGTAAAAACAAAAACCAATGCCACAACCAACAAGTAGAACTGAATCATGAAAACTGTCGGAAAATCGCAAATAAAATCAGAAATTTAAATACACAAAATAAATGCCTCTGAAGTTCACCTTTTGAGAAAACACAAACCCAGGTTGTTCATGCTCCAATAATAAAGTAGAAAATATTGATTGCTCAGGTAATTTCTTGAAACAAACTTGAGTTTGAGATTTTACTCAAAATAAACAAGTTTGAGATTTTTCTCAGCTGAGATTTCTCCCATTGACTCATATCAATGCTGTAACTTGAGGACAGCTGGGTTTGAGTTTTTACACAAGTTACAGCACTGAGTCAATGGGAGAAATCTCAGCTGAGCAAAATCTCAAACTTGTTTATTTCGACACCTACTGATGGCAGGACATGTATGTAGTTGTCAGGAGGACAATTTCACATAGACATTTTATTTAATATATTAAAATTGTGATAAATCATGAAAATGTTCACATATAAATTCTATTTAATATATTAAAATTTTGATAAATCAGGAACATTTTCACATAGAAATTGTATTTAATGTTAAAATTGTGATAAATCATGACAAATTTCACATAGAAATTCTATTTAATATATTAAAATTTTGAGAAATATATCATGAAAAATGTACCAATTGACTGTTCAAAATGCTGTAGGATATTCCAATTCACCTTAGACCATAAAACACATTAGGATGCGATGTATGTTGAACTGTATTTAGCAGGCGACAGGATATATGGGGTAACATAATGGACTTGACAGCGACACAGATCTATACTTGGAACAGTCTCTGGCCCTGCCCAAACATTCCACAAGTCTAAGCGAACTATTTGATGTCGTATATGTCTGGAAATTGGACGGTACACATTGGCGCCCATACACATTGCCCCTTGACACACTGACTCATATTTCTACTGGAGACGTACATGACCTTCTGAAAGTTGATCTAAATTTCCCGGCTATTCAGGCAATCGAATAACATATTTCCTGACCAATCAGATTCCAATAAATCAAACCTATTGATTATTTAAATGAGATTCCAATAAATCAAACCTATACCGGTAATTTAATGATTATTTGCCATAGACTACACCCTGTAATGTACTGTTATGCTGAAGACGTTATAGTATTTCAATAGGTATATATGCAGATAGCTTATGATGATTGTTTTATTCTATAATTTAATGATTATTTGAAGACATATTTCAAATTATTTGAAGACATAATGAAGACATTTCCTTCCCCCAACATGATAAAATATGCATATATTTTTTTCTTTTCTATAGTCAATACATTTTATATTTATAAATGTCCACTGGTATACACATTTTGACCTTGATTGTTGTTTTAAAATGGAACCAAAGTAGTTGCCCAAAGACGAGCATAATAATATTTAACCCTCTCCCTGCTGAAGGCGACTTAAGTTGCCCAATCACATGCAGAAATCGAACACTTTGATTTTATTCAGCAGGGAGAAGGTTAAATTACTAGAACAGCAGTGTATCAAATATGAACATCAAAATGTATATGGAACAGGTCATGGTGTCCTTTTATGAAGAAACATTTCTTGAAGCTGTCAAATTCAATCAGTTTTACCAATATTTTAAATTGCATCAAATTCCTTAAATCAATTACAGAGCCAGGGACCCATTCAAAAAACCCATCATAGCACATAAACAGTCAATAACTCCTAGCACTACGGTCATTGTGTGGAATGGCACCTTAAACTTCTCTATGCTGAAGCAACCGAAGATGCCCTAATGAACTGTATCTGTGCCTAATCCAGCAGGGAGAGGGTTAAAGAGTAACTGCAACTTTTCAGCCTACATTTTTACATATATATTTTTTTATTTATTTAATTGGGGCTTTGAGCAGCTTTCAAGACTCTTCCACAAATCACAGCTTGTCAGTTTTGGGTAGGAAGAAACGTAGTTTACCTGCGAGCACTGGCTGGTACTGACAGACCAAGGATGATATCTGCCACTCTACAGTCAGCTCATCCTATCAATATCGTGTCAGAAAGGTAACTTTTGTGAACATTGATGCCATTGCACTACCACCCGCCCCTTTTGACCGACATATCCCAATAAGTAACCAAGACTGACACTTCAGTTAACACACCACAGGTTCCAAATTGGAAGATCGTTTCCAGTAGACTTCGTCATCTTCTAGTGAACGCATATCATATGGTGGAAGTGGCTATGATTAGGCTTGGTAGTGCCACAAACAAAGCTGTTCATCATTTAATAAATGACAATGAAGGCGACTTAAGTTGCACGATCACATGCAGAAATAGAACACTTATATTTTATTCAGCAGGGAGAAGGTTAACAAATTACATAATCTCAACACTTTTTTTCTGAGTACTAATTAGTAATAATACAATATTAAAAATTTGTGAATTTATCATGTTTACCAGTTGTCACAACCTTATATTAGTCATTATATGATATTCCATAAATCAGTTGTGAGAACCTCTGTGATAACATTCCTAAAATCTGTTGTCAGAACATCAGTCATAATACCATTCCGTAAATCAGTTATTAGAACCTTAATCATTACAACAATCCATAAATCAGTTATCTTAGTCCTAATAACATTCCTTAAATCAGTTGTTAGAACATTAGTCATAATAACATTCCTTAAAACAGTTATTCGAACCTTAATCATTGCAACAATCCATAAATCAGTTATCTTAGTCCTAATAACATTCCATAAATCAGTTGTCAGAACATTAGTGATTATTACATTCACATGTCAGAATCTTAGTCATAATCAGTTCTTAAATCAGCTTTCAGAACGTCAAACAAGATGCTCTAAATCCATCTCCTATTATTGTCATTAGATACATGCAATCCAATACACAAAACCTTGGATGACAAACATAACAACTGATTTACTACTGAATGTTTTAACCTTAGCTGACCCGTGTTTAGTTGCAAGTCATCCTAGGAATGAGGGACAATCTGTTATATCTACCACATATATATCATGTCCACACCACTGTCCAGTGACATTAATAACAGTCTGATATATGTCCACTACAAGTATGGTTAACCCTAACTGTTAACCCATTATTAGTTTCTACTAGGTGCCTCTTGTCTAAAGACTGCTGTAAGACATTGGGCTTTCCTGTAATCTCCTGTAACACATTGGGCTATCATGTAAGCTCATGTAACACATTGTGTTCACCTGTAACACACTGAGCTCACCTGTAACACACTGAGCTCAACTGTAACACACTGAACCCACCTGTAACACAATGAGCTCACCTGTAACACACTGAGCTCACATGTAACACAATGAGCTCACCTGTAACACACTGAGCTCACCTGTAACACACTGAGCTCACCTGTAACACACTGAGCTCACATGTAACACACTGAACCCACCTGTAACACAATGAGCTCACCTGTAACACACTGAGCTCACCTGTAACACACTGAGCCCACCTGTAACACACTGAACCCACCTGTAACACACTGAACCCACCTGTAACACACTGAGGTCACATGTAACACACTGAGCCCACCTGTAACACACTGAGCCCATCTGTAACACACTGGACCCACCTGTAACACACTGAGGTCACATGTAACACACTGAACCCACCTGTAACACACTGAGGTCACCTGTAACACACTGAGGTCACCTGTAACACACACAGCTGCAGAGCTCTGTATGAATGGAATAAACCTCAACTTGAGATTTAGCAATGTAGTCACATTACATGTCTTATACATTTTCTGGAGAAAATTAAGCCTGTTAAATCAAAGTAACGATGTAAATTGGCAAATCTGACACAGATGTCATATTTGATGAAGCAGCATCAGACTTCCTTTGATTTTACCATTACAAATATCTGAGTCCTGACAAAAATGACTGATTATCAGTAGACCAAATTATGGAAATCGATTTCACATATAACGATGGGGTATCACTGATGGCTTGATTTTAACATTACATGTATTTGAGAAGAGAAAAAAATGACTGAATACCCTAGACCAAATTATAGACATTGATTCACATATAACAATGCAGCATCACGTGTCAATGAAACATGTCGGATTATTTCCCATTCTGATAGCGTGGACCCAGAAGGAACATTTAAAAGTGAGATAAACAATGAGTGCAACCACTTTCAGTGATGCACATGCTATAAAAATGGCAAGATAATAATAATAATAATAATATATGCATTTGTAGAGCGTGCCATCCACTGTTACACAGTTCTCTGTGCGCTGTTAAACATTTACTGCAGGGTTATATAGGAAACTGTTTTGGAAGAGCATAGTTTTGATGTTGGTTTTAAAGGATTGTATAGAGTTGGGAAGGTTTTGATATTGGGTGGAAGATTGTTCCATTTCACAGCTGCACCATATAATATGCGAATGTTCTTTTTCTAAACTTGCTGTTAGATTGTAATATTTCTTTTCTACCACTACAGTGGCGAGATTTCAGAAGTGTTAGATTGCTGTTAAGATTGTAATATTTCTTTTCTACCACTACAGTGGCGAGATTTCAGAAGTGTACCTTCTGTCTAGCTCCTGTGTCTATTCTCGTCAAGAATTGAAATAGAGTGAAAAAGAAAATTCTCATTTTCTCCCTTTCCACGATTTCAGTAAAATCAATAAAAATTAACTTTGAGGCTCTACTTGCCGATCACTGGCTTGAGTAGGTAAATGGGCCATGGACTTATGGACATTATAATGTCAAATGGGCCATGGACTTATGGACATCATAATGTCATGGGTTGAAAAGAAATGCTATGCCAGCGTATTTTCGGCATTTGGTAACTGTAGTGGTCCCAGGAGGACATCTGATCAAAGTCTATCCATTACAAACAATTGGTGATCGTTACTACAGGTCCAGTGGGGATTGCTGGTCTGGTTAGCAACATTCACAACCAAGCAGAGAAGGGGCATACTTACAATCAAGATCAGTTTGGGAAGTCTGAAGCTATTTTAGAGATGGTTAGGATGAAGGTCATTATTGAAGCACTCATTTTTCTGTTGTTACGTACTAATGATTTCGTACTGGAAATAATAGTACCATTTTTAACCCTCGTATTACTCTTTGGGGCAACCAGTTGCCTTCAGCGTGGAGAAGGTTAATGTAAAACACAGATGTAAAACGAGAGAAATTAAGTGTTACATAAGTGGGTATATATATATTTACGCTGGACATAAATGACGCAAATTTGCTTGTATTACGTCATTTACGTTGATTGTATTACGTCATTTACGTCCGGCGTAAATATACACCCCTTTCGTGAAATGCAGCCATGGAACTTAAGAGGAGGGATTTTGTAATAAAACACAATAACTAGTCAACAGATGAAACTCTTCCTGGACTAAAATCTCTGCCAATCTTCATTAAATGTAAAAAGAAAAAAAGTGAAACAAATTTGTTAAATTCAAAAAGTACTCTGGGTCACAATGCCTGCAATTATGAAATATAATTTGTTCTGTTACATGCAGAAGTTCTGCTAATATGGAAAAATATTCCGTTCCATTTAATTACTAACTTTTTAAATATGCATCATTTCCACGCAAAGCCTGGACTATTATTATCTGTGTTGCTGCTGATATCGATTCTCTAAATACAGTAAACATTTTTTATATTAAAATGTTCTTTTCAATCTTGATGAGAATATCATTTGGAACTTTTTTAAATTGCCTTAAAAAAATCAAATTAAATTAAAATTCCATCAACGTATTTATTCCAAGATAACAAAAACAATACCATCAATATAAAAAAACTTATTTTTTAGTAAAAAAAATGCGTGGTTGTTTTGTCATCTTGAAGGACGATGACCATATCAGACAAGGTTAGTTAAAGCAGATAAACAAGATGAATGGCCTATGCCGGTATATAGGGGATGACCCTGGTATGTCAACATGCATTAGATGTTCAACCAACTGTCTCCGTGAAAGTAACTTGTAGCAGGGATAGCCCTAGGCTTACAAATTAAGGAGTCAAAATGACCCTAACAAAACACCAACTTGTATAGCACAGGTGTAGAAATTACACAGTCAACCTGATCCTCAAGACAATATTATGACTAAAATTTCACAAAGTTTTAACAGTTTTGTATCATTTTAAACCTGTAATCCACTTGCTGAGGAGACTTTATTTTATAAAGAATCAAATACACAGGTTTTGTGCAGGGAAAACATTGTTGTATAGTATACAATGAGCCATGTCACTGTTATGAGTATGCTGTCAGTTTTAACTGCCGTTTACTGCTAGATTTGGCACAGGCACTGCTCTTAATGGGCATTTCTGGTTACTTACAGCATGGAGGGTTAAAGGATTATATTAATTTTTGTTGTTGTTGACATATTTCATGGTCAAACATATTTTACCTGAATGTATTTACATTTGATTTGTCTACACACATATACATATATTTGGAAACAAGCTCCATTTTCTATATGTCCAACTAGCTTTCCAGATTTTCCTTTTAATATTTTCCTTTTATAAACATATTTGTAATAATATTATGTACTGTGAATCACGAAAATAATGCGTCACTAATTTAATGCGACCTCTAGATTTTAGACGTAAATGCGACACCAATAAAATGTGAACGGTCATGTCTCCATTCATGTTTTTTCACAAGTCTTACCTTTAATGCGCAGCAATTAAATGCGACTATACGATGGTCGCATTTTTCGCATTAATATTCTGCTCGCGTTAATTTCATGATTTACAGTATGTCAATAAACCACGACTGTGTGCCTTTAAAATGTGTTTGACTGGAAGGAATATAGCACCATCCTGACTACAGAAAAATATCTGTTTTATGTCATTCTCTGGTGAAAATCTCTCGGAACATGAACCCGAACTTACACAATCAATAAATGAGAAATTCATGCCATGAATGAAAATACCAAAAGTAACTGTAACCCTGCTGGAATACAGGGAAACAGTCTCTATTTGGCAACTGTGGTTGGCTCAAAGTCAAAGTTAAAACATTAGGAACATTGAAGGTTAAATCATAGGAACACTGAACGGTAAAAACATAATAACACTGGATGGTTAAAACACAGGAACACTGTAAGGTTAAAATATAGGAACACTGGAATATCAGTCTTAAAAACATGAAAACAGAACTTTGCAATGACACAAATTGGGTAATCAGTCTAAATGAAGAAGAAAATTAACAACATTATCAACATTTCATCCCGACATAAGTAAGTACCTTCTACAGCAGACAATAAATTAGTCAACACAATGAACAGACAAACCGAGGGATAAAACGGCAATCTTGGCTGTAAAGGTTAACCAGGTACAAGTAGATGGTCCATATACCATGTCTGGGCCGAGACTGAGAGAGCGTGACTCAATACTATACATATAAATCCCACACAGCCAGAGCTAAACTATATTCGTGGCAAGCGAACATGCCCAATGTCAGACCAGTTGGCAATCTGGTTTCATCATTATTTGCTTGCGTGACCCCAGAAAAAAAGGAGCCTTGATCTCGCAGAAAATGCTCTTGGTTTTCATGTTGGACTTGCCACACTGTCACAAAGTCAGGCCTCCGTGGGGCTAATCAATGCCAGGCCAGTTCTGCAAGTATTGCGGCAAACTAGGATGGTTTTTAATCCTGTAATTTAGCGATTAATGCAAGGCCAAGCACGATCAATGTCAGGGAAATTTATAGTGTAATGGCTAATAGTCTGATATTGCACGCTTCTCTGGCATAAAGGTTTCTTTTATTTCAGAGGTTCATGTATGTGCATCATGAGATTGCCGTGGTTTCTGACCTGCTTTCAAGATTCTTTTACTTTTATCACGGCTTGTCAGTTTAGGGCAGGAGGAAACCCGCAACATCCATAGCACTGAATGTTGCAGTAAACCTGTGAGTCCCAGCTGGTACTGATGGACCAAGGATGATATTTGCATCGCCATTCTACAGATAGTGCATACAATCAATGAATCTAACTTTTTCGAACGTTGATGCCAGGCCCCCTGAGGCGGGCTTTGAACTCGGGACCTTTGGCTCTGAAGTCCAAACGTTCTACCACCCGCCCTACTACTAACGTAAATTGAACTGTATTACGAGGGAAATTGTTCAAATTAACTTGTATTATGAGGTAAATTGTTCAAATTAACTTCAATTACATAAAACTAAACTTTTAGCTGTTAATGAATATCGATATCTTTTTATCGTGATCGATTTATCAACATCGGAATTTCATTGATCAATACTCTAATATTTCTTTACTGATTGACGTATCACGACTACACATGGTCCACAATTGAATGCGGTCATGAGGGAACCATCAAATCTTTCTCTCTTAATCATTTCTGTTAAAATAGGAGTGACCCCAAGAAAACGGCAGGCACTCACTGTATCATTCGACCACTAGGGATTAAAGAAATTACGGGACTGTAAGTATGTATCTCAGTCTCAAAATACCTCCACAATGACCACAGGACCCCACACATAAATCATTAGTAACATTATCATGTCTGAAAGAAACCCATACCTTTTGAAAACTGAACATATTTTCCAGAAGAACGATGACCACGGAATAAACTGCATGCACTCATCTCATTCTAAAATCCTGCCATTGTTGGAATTTGTTGCCAGAGCGTTCTTCCTTTTTCTAAACTCACATTGACCAGAGGGTATGCATATACTGCCCGCTAGAAACTTGCAATGTTACAAATTGCTCAATCATGGCTGCTGGGGTTGCATTTTAATTGGATCTAGCTTGGCTCAGCAAGTTGTAAAAAGTGTAATTATTTGAAGATTGAGTTCACCACTGGTGGCCTGCGCTATGTAAGCCTGGTGATGTTCAACGTACAGGTATCAATTATTAACTGCCGACCGCGAGAACGTGGGTCTATTCTGTAACTCCCGACCGAGAGAACGTGGGTCTATTCTGTAACTCCCGACCGAGAGAATGTGGATCTATTCTGACTGGGTCTATTCTGCAAGTGGTCCAAAAATGTAAGCACATTCCTCTGAACTGCAGTCAGATAAAGACTTCAAACAGAGGTTAATAACTATTTTAAATCTCGGTGGATATTAGTTCCAGAATCTCTGTAGAGTCTAATTTGGCTCTGGGGTTGGCTCAGCTGTAAGTTTTCCATTAGACTCACTCAATGTATAGACATTCTCCAGTCTTGGTTCCATCCACAGTCTATATTAAACTCTTGTCCATTTAGAGCTCAGCCGATCCACAGACTTTGCATTCCAATCCTTAATACATTCCAAGCTGATACCAGGGCCCGTATTCTTGAAACTTCGTAAGTTCTAAGAATTTGCCTAACTGGTTTTCTGCTTATGATAATTTTTGAAGAGATCTTTTCTCACTAAGAAGTTCTTGGGTAAGAAGTTTCAAGGATACGGGCCCAGTCCTTGGACAATATTTGATTGTCAGAACTTTCAGGTTACCGGTAGTAGTATACTTTTCTATCCGCTATCCCTCCTCTAATCTAAATTGTTCTTGATGCTCATTTGCAACTTGTATACTAAATCTTGTAATATATCAATACTGTACATCTGAATTTCAGAACTCAAACCACAATTCAATTTAACAAATGTAGGATCTTTATTTTTCTAACAAATAATTCCTTTTTTTCTTAATTTTTAAAGTTTGAAAAACATATTTATTAAGTTTGAATGATTGTTAATCTGGAAGTTATTATTTCATCTGATGCCCATCCTTGTTCCAAGGAAGAGAAATAATATCAATATTAGCTATAAGATCAAACAATTAACAATATAAAAAATACAAACACACAATATGACAATCAGCATCAAACACAAACATAGATCAGGAAACATGCCAAATACGTTAATGCATAATTTAATCTCAAGTCCAGATTGTCACCATCATCATGGAAACAACAACCAAACCAGCAAACAATCTTCTTTTGGTATTGCCAATCCTCGGAACAGTAATAAGCAATAACTGTTACTACTGTAAAACCAACAGCTTATTGTTTTCAGTTCATGACATGCACAACTCAACAATCATCTGTCATGACTCAACAATCATCTGTCATGACTCAACAATCATCTGTCACAATTCAACAATCACCTGTCATTACTCAACAATCATTTGTCATGACTCAACAATCATCTGTCATTACTCAACAATCATCTGTCATGACTCTACAATATGTCATGACTCGACAATCATCTGTCATTACTCAACAATCATATGTCATGACTCAACAATCATCTATCAGCATGGAATTTCTGTTTTTTAAATTAAATAAATTAAATAAGAAAACACCAACAGCATTCAATGTCCATTCAGGAATTCTGAACAAAAGACAGATTAAATTTGCCAGTTGTGATCTGTCCTCTAAGGCAATTGGAACCATCTGTCTTCCAACCTTCCAATTCCACCACAAGCCTTCACTGGTATTTCTAGAAGACGGTCACACAGAGAGAAAGAGAACAGTTAGTTAACATTGTGTGGCCATAGCATTTGTACAATTTCATTGAAACTACAGAACTTTAAACAAGAACAAGAACAGCATGTTAATGACTTTTTAATTGGAAATGGTACCATGTATTATTTAAAAGTGTTATTGTCTTGGAACCATTTCAGCCGTCACAATCAACAACACTACAGTCCTGAAAGATAAACTATATTATAGTCTTTCACATTTTCAGCGATTGTCTTTCAAGTGAAAACATTTCAACCATTAAAGCATTTCAGCCTTCAAAGTGTTAAACAACATTGTCTTGTAATTAAACCATTTCTGGCTTTAACACATTAACAATTAACTTAATACTACATTAATGTCCTTTTCTTGGATGGATTCATCAAATACACTCCCTCCAGCTCTTTTCAATAAGAAGGTTAGCAATAATTCATTGTGATATATTACTTTTTGCGTACTTTTATTTTCTTAGAATGTATGTCGAATACGATTCTCCTACTGGTCTCAGCCAGTGGGGTTACCTCTTTGGCTAAGTCAGTAGAAACTCGGGTTTGAATCCCAGGATCAGCATGGTCTTGTTTCACACATATCTCTGAACAGGCATCATCAACCAAATGACTCGATAAAGTGTGAAAACCTCAAGCATTCATATAGGAAATTAACCTTCTTAAACCTGAAGGCATCTGAACATGTCCTTATAAACAGTGGTAAAATGTATGGTAACGTAGCAGGGACAGTTGTGAGTTGAGCATATATTCAACATCACAGGAAATCGACCAGTGAAAAATCTCTATCCTATTTTTGTCATTTTCCATTTCAGACATGTGGATTCATAAAGAATATGCCAGTTCCTATCTGAAGTGTGCGTGCTAGTATTAAAAAATATATTGAACAGATTTAGCGTAAGTGCATTGCACAAATTTGCCATTGCAAGCTCTGATAATCAAGACATGGTTCTGATGCAAAAAATACTCGCAACAGATACAGGTACCGTCTGAATCGAAATACATAATTCGTGTGCGAAACCCGATGACGAAATACAATCTAGTTTAAGTAGTCAAAGAAATCAATAATTCACTTATTGTAGATTAAAAGGAAGTCAGAATTGTTTCTGATTCGGGTTAAAATCCCTCGGTGATGCAGTGGATAATGGTCAAATACATCCCATAGATAAAAACTTACACTGAGTCCTGGAACGTATATCTGCCATATTTCCCTGCCTCCCACTGGAACAATTTCCTTTCAAGCTAATACCCCACACCCTCTAGCCAATCACTATAAGAACAGGGCATTGTCTATGATATACGAAATGATATTCCTGGACTCATTTCGCTGAAGACGTATTCCAAACATGTCTCATCTGGCCAATTCCATTAAACTGTCCATTGATTCCACCTGGAATCTCCAAGAGACCTGATCTCAGGGATGGGTAAACCATATATCTCAGACTGCATTCTAATACTCTACTATTTAGCAATTACTATTGAAGTACTTCCACAGACTGTGTTCCTTGTCTTATAAATGAGATTGGAAGCTTTTGGAAATTTCATCACAATAAATCAGATGTACCTTGGAGTATTTGGTTAAAAAACTTTCTAGAAATGAAATGGAACCTTGGAGTTGTATCCAGTTAGAATGGTCAATTTGAGAAATAAAAATAAAATCTATCCAAACAAAATTAAAATAAGAAGTACCAGCCTTACTTTGGAAGTAACAGTCATGTTCAAAAGCAAAGGACTGACCATCAATGATTTTGAAATTATATTTTCTATTTGACAGGAATTGTACATGATGTTGAAGTGATAATAGGATACACTATATAATATAATAATAATATAATATAATCTATTTATATAGCGCCGAGTTCCAGCTAGGCTGCTCA
>JAUTBZ010179543.1:0-23092 GCA_032361785.1 Lepetodrilus galriftensis | reverse complement strand
GAAAGGATCAAATGCAAAATTTAAAATTAATTGAACTTAAAAATGCTATTGATGAAGGCTTTAATAGTGGTTCTAGTGATTTATTAATTTCAGATATTATAAAAAAAGTAGATAATGGGGAATTATAGTTTATCTGGTTCCGCCTCAATTGACTTAATTGGTATTTATAAGTTTGGAAAAAAAAGATTTGGTATACAACAAGCACAAAAATATTTATTTTCCTTAGAGAATTTTTTAAAAGAACTTTCCGAAAGACCAAACCTTGCAAGAGATGCATCAATGTTTGCGCATAATCTTAAATATTATAATTATAAAGCACATGTAATATTTTATTTAATTGATAATTCTAATACGATTTATATTGTTAGAGTTTTAGGAAGTCGAATGAATTTTATTGAACATTTGTAATAGTAAGCAAACAATAAATCAAGTTATGGCAGAATATGAGTTTGAATATAAGAGTTTAGGTCTTTTAAAGGATTTACATGTTGGAGATACTTTTGTTTTAGAAGGAAGAAATATACCTTATGAAATTCTAAAAAAAGAAAATGATATTGTTTTCTATATTAGAGAATTTCCTAATCCTAACCCAAATATAAAAACGGGGAAATCATATCCTAAATATTTACCCTATCGTGATAAGTATAGTAAAAATGGGAATATTGAAGTTTATGATATTATAAAAATTAATTAGAAATAATATACTTTTTAATTATTTCAATTTCTTTTTCAATACTATCGATATGATTTTTTTTATATCTTAATTCTTTTCTTAAATCTGATATTGTCGAAATATAATTATTTATTGTTTTGGGAAAAATAATTTACATAGAAAGTTCATTTGTTATGACAAAACAAACCCTATGGTTATACCATTTTTTTTAGCATAATACGGTTTTAATATGTTTTCTAATTTACTCATAATATAAAAATTCTTATTAATAATTTATTAATGAGAATTTCAAAGTTAAACAATTAATCTTCTCTTGAGTGCCAATACTCATAATTATTAGGATTTAACTGGTCTGAATGATTGTCAAGTTCTTCTTGACTGTACGTGTACTTTTTCATAATAAAAAGATTTAAAGATTAATATTACTGCAAACATACTTACAAAATTAAGTTGCTAAATATAAATATTCGACGATAGTAAAATATTTTAAATTGCTTATTCACTTCACCACTTGTTTAATCATTTTATTTTTTTTAGTTCTTCTATTAACTCATCAGGTTCTGAATTTAAGTTCTCATAACTATCAACAAGAGTTGCAATTTTTGCTTTTAATTCATTCTTATATTTATTATCAATTGTAATCCTTGTGAGAATTGAGTGATATTTATTTATTGTTCTGTTATTAGGTCTAATAGAATTGATTATTTTATTTAAAATTTCTGTATTTAATTCAACTTGGTTTTTTTTGTATAAATTTTTCAATAATAGATTATGGAGTTCCAAATCATTATTTAACACAATGAAATTTGAAATATTTACTCTTAAATTTATATTATCACTTAATTCATCACTAATAAACCTTTTCATTTTCGGGAATTTTATTAATAGAATATTTGTGATGTATTTATGATAAGTGTTAATGTTTTTAAAATATGAATTCTTTAAATAGCTTTCACAGGTACTTTTAAGTTTAATTTCATTAATAACCTTCTTTCTTTCAATTATTAAGTCTTTAGCAAAAATATTAATATTAATATCATTTGTGTTAATTAATGAAAGTGCGAAATCAGAAAACTTTTGATAATCGTATTTTTTTGATAATTTAAGTTTAAACAAATTTTCTAATAATTTTTTCTTTTCTTTTAATAATCTTGAACTATTTGCTTTTTTTAATAATTCATCAGCAAACAAATCTACATTTGGTATATTATCTTTTAATGAATTAACAACCTCATCTAAATCGTCAAGATTTCGATTACTATTTAAAGGAATGTAATATGTAATTAACCTTTGTTTATCATTATCAGAAAAATAATTATAAAATTCAATTAAGAATGATTTTTGAGTATTTGATTTGCTGAAAATTGCTTGTGTATTGTTTGTGTTTTCAAAGAATTTGCTAATTTCAACAGCATCTGATATTATATCTTTAAGTATTTTTGCATTTGAAAAACTATTAATAAAATTATTCATTGTATTAATAATAGTTGTTTTATTGTCCATAAGTATTGAAAAACTATAAAAGTATTTAAAATAAATATCAGCATTTATATAATTATTATGCTTAAATTTTAAGTTTAAAGTATTAAATAAATTCTTTTTTCTTTGTTTTATTACATCGTTTAAGTCTAATTCTTGCATTAAATTAATGATTCGACACAATAACTTATATGATATATTCATAAAATCATTATCTAATTCTTTTTTTCTTTCACTATTAACTATTTCATCAAGTTTTAAAATGTATTGATTTAAATATTCTAATAATCTATCAATTGTTTGAGCATTAAAAAAAACATCCTCATAGTTGTTAATAATTGGCATTGTTTTATTTTGGTCAATTACTAACTTGATGGCTGGGATATTTTTTAAAATTTCAGGATTCAAAATGAGTTTTTCATCAATATAATTTATTAAAAATTCAGGAGATGAAAAGTATTCCCTTGTAGTTTTATTTTTTGATATTTTATCGAAATATTCAAAATGAGAACTCAATACCTTTGCTATAAAAGGTTTGATGCTCTTAAAATCATTTTTGTTAAATAAGTATAAGTAATTAAAGAAATCATCAAATGTTTCAACAAACCGCTCATTAAATGATTTGTAATCCTTATAATTTTCGAAGTCAGCAGTGCTGTTCTCCATAACTGCTTCTAAATATTCCTTAGATGAATTAATCCATTGATTTTTTATTACTTTTAAAACTTTATTTTTTAAATTGCTGTTTTCTATTTTTTCATAATACTCCTTAATTAAAAATTCTGCTTCAAATATGTGTAAATCATTGTTACTATAAGATAACCAATTATAGATTGCTCTTTGAGTATTCATAAATAACTGTAAATCATACGATTTAGTTAAATAGAGCAGTCCCTTAATAAAATTAACAGCAAGTATAGAGTTTTTTTGTAATTCTAACTTTTCTTTAATAAGTAAATTAAATTCTTTAGCATTATTATTTAATTCAAGGTTATCAATATATTCTTTTATCTTATTGAAATTCTCTTTGTTAAATTTCTCATTATCTTGGTTTAATGTTAATATTTTAGATTCTTGATTTTGAATAATTTTAAGTAATCGAGTACTATTATTAAAAGTAGATTCAAAGACGCTTTTCCTTAATTTAAAAAATATTTCTAAGGACTCAATTTGAATATGTCTTGTTTGCTCATTGAAATTTTTAAATGATTGAAGTTCTTTATCTGAGACATCGGAATGTACTTCATTAATATTAACTAAATGAGGTTCTTCATTTAAATCAAAAATATTTGTACATTTATAATAGTTCATTATTGATGGATGCCTTTGAATAAGGATTATATATTTTGCAAGTTGAGGTATATTTTTATCTATTTCAAAATCATCAATTTCGCGTTTTCTAAGTAGAATATAATTTGAAATTAAGATATTTACAAACTGTATAACTTGCCTTGGATTCTCATTAAAGGCAATAACTATTAACGCCGCTAATTCATTATCTACAAATTCCTTAATTTCTGTTTGTTCTAAGATTTTATTTGTTAATTCTTCAAGTTCATTATTGTAAAAATCAGGTATCCAAATTATTGTATTGAAAAATTTCCTTAAATATTCATTTGTGTAGTTATTAATATTTTTTGATTTTTTATTTTGGGTTAGAGTTTTATTAAGATGTTGCTTAATAGCAGTTTCATCACAAGGTATAATAAAAACAATATCAATTTCTTCCAATTCCTTATCAATAGGGTCTAAAAAAGTTTTTATTGTAGACATGATTTGTAAAGCAACATCTCCAGTAACTCTATCTAAATTATCAAAAACAATAACTATTTTTTTTATTGGTTTTTTTAAATCTGTTAATATTTTTTTAAATAGTGATTCAAATTCAAAAGGGTCTTCAAATTTATTTTTAATAATTTCAGTTTTAGACCCTTGTAGTTTTTCAAAAAAAGATATTATTAATTTCACAACAAAACTTACAGGTAATAAACCTAAAAATACGATGATAGAAGTATTAATGTCGGCTTTTTTAAAATCAATGACATTAAAAAATTTATCGAGAATAAGCCACACAAATAATATAAATATAATTACAGCAAGAAAAAATTTTGCGGTATGAATAATGATGTCCTTGAACGTTGGGTTTTCACTTATCGTATCTTTGGTTGTACTTTCTAAATTATGAGATAATTGTTCTTTGCCTTCATAATATTTTTTCCATTTTTTATCTGAGAATAAATATTTATGTATTTTTTTTAAGAAAGTTCTTCTTAGTCCATCACCTTCGTGTTTCCATACATCAAATATTATTAAAGGGATATTATCTGTTCTTAATTTTTCTTGTAAAGTTTCCACAATTGTACTTTTTCCAACTCCCCATTTACCATATAAACCTATCGTAAATGATTCTGGACTTTTAAAAGTCATTAATCTTAAAGTCTCAACAATTTCTTCGTGTCCAAATAAAAGTTTATCTTCATCATTACCAATTTTTGGTTTTTCAGAAATAAATTTAAAATGTATATTGTTGTTTTTTTCTTCCATAGCGAGTATATTATAAACTTATAATAGTCCATATTAATGAATTAAGCATTTTTTTAGGAGATAATAAAGGTAAATAATATTGTATAGTTGGCAAGTAAAAACAAGAAATAATATTTTCACCGTACAAAAACCGTACATTTTATAAAAAAGAAAAACCTTAACATATTTAAAATTAAATAGTTAAGGTTTTTACTTGTACTCGAGACGGGACTACCATATATTTTAAACAAACTTAAACTATTTATAATCAGTTTATTCATTATATAAAGGGTTTAAAACATTAGTTTAAATTAGGTTATTTAAATTTAAATAATAATTATTCCCCCAAATATAACCCCTATTTAATCAATTTGTGTAACTTTGTACTACTATGCAAGTTTCATTTAGTTTAAGACAGGACAAAGTAGATAAACAAGGATTAATGCCAATACGTGCATTAATCACTTTTCAAGGCGTTAGAATTAGACGAGTAGTTAAAAATGCTAAAGTATCACTTAAACATTGGAACAAAAAAGCACAAAGATTAAAAGTACCTTTGAAGTCCGAAGTTTATAATTATCATATTGAATATAATAAGATTTTAGATGAATTTGAAAACAAAGTAAAAAAGATTTTTAGATATATTTTGCTAAACAATATAACGCCTACAAAAGAATTTATACTTGATAAATTAGAAAAAGAAGAAGAAATTAATTTGTACCATGATTTTTTTATTTCATTTCAAGAGTTTATTGATAAGAGCAAAAACACAAAAGCAGAAAGAACAATAAAATCTTATATTACAACAGTGAATTTCATTAAAGATTTTACAAATGAAACTAATTTTGAAGTTAGGTTTGATACATTAGATTATGATTTTTACGAGAAGTTTCAAGATTATGCTTTTGAAATAAGAGAAACAAAAAACAACTATTTTGGGAAACTAATTACAATAATTAAAACTTTTATGACCTGGTCCTTTGAAAGAGATTATCATAAAAATTTAGATTACAAAAAATTTAAAGTAAAAGAAGATGATATAGAAGTTATTTATCTCACAATGGATGAATTACTTCAATTATATAATTATAAGTTTGAAAACAACCGATTAAACCGTGTAAAAGACTTTTACTGTTTTGGTTGTTTTACTGGTTTACGATTTAGTGATCTGAAATTATTAAAACCGTCTAACGTTTTTGAAAATCATTTAAAAATGAATATTCAAAAAACTAAAACTATAGACCATAAAATACCATTAAACAAGTATTCTAGAGCAATATTGGAAAAGTACCAGGAAACCATTTACGAACCTTTACCAGTAATTTCAAGTCAAAAGTTTAATCGATATATAAAAGAATGCTGTAAAATAGTAGGCATCAATACACCAACTTTAATAACTAGATATATAGGAACTAAACGAATAGATAAAACAGTTCCAAAATACGAACTAATTACAAGCCATACTGCAAGAAAAACATTTGTAACTAATTCATTAATATTAGGAATGAAAGAAATGGTTGTAAGAAATATTACGGGACACAAAAAAGAGGAATCATTTAAAAAATATGTGAAAATTGCTGAAGATTTTAAACAGCAAGAAATGGATAATACTTGGGATAAAATTTAAGCAATAAATATTAAAAAAATAACGATTGAAAAATGAAATTATTAAATAAATTATCAAGAGCATTTAAAGCAGCAAAAAATGAAATAACTAAACCAGAATCTTTCACTAAAGGAGATGATTTTGAAAATTATGTTAGAGAAATTATTTTCCCTAAAGACAAATATGATTTAATTCAAAAAACCCATTCTTATCAAGACAATAAAGGTGATTATATAGAAAGAACTTTGTACCCAGATTTTTTATTGAGATGTAAGAAAACAAAAAAAGAATTTTACGTTGAAGCAAAATTCAGAAGCAAATTATATAAAGATAAAGTTGAATGGAGTAAACCATACCAATTAAAAAGATATAAAGAAGTTAATGAAAATAAACCTGTTTTTTTATGCTTAGGCTTTAAAGGAACCTCAAACTTACCTGAGCAAATTTTTATTATTCCTATTTCTAAAATTAAATATACTGGTTTATATGAATCTTTTTTAAAAGATTTTAAATTTTATTTAGACAAACCCGTATTTTCAAGTCATTTATGGAAACTTTAAAAACAAAATGTTTATGAAAAACTATAACAGACATAATGATTTGATTAGTAACTTTTTTTATTTAGTTAAAAAAAGTTACACATTAGACTGCTTAGAAACTTTAAAACATTTTTCAAATAATAATATCATTGAAGAATTTGGCTCTATTCAAGATTTTTCTCCATACAACTATTTAGATTATATGGATGAAACTGAATTAAATGGAGCGCTTACTGTTGAAGAATTTGAAGAAGAAAATTTTCCAAATGAACTAAAAGAATTAAAAGAAATTTTTTCAATTATAGAATTACGAATAGAAAAAAAAAACTTATTTAAGAAACACGAATCCTTACTTCTTAGCCGATATTTTATTCATAATTGGAAAGTTTTAATAAAAGAGGGAATAAAAAAGGAAATAAAAAAAGGGAATAATTTTGAGCAACTAAAAAACCTACTGATTTCTGTATTAAAAGAACTTGAATATCGAGTAGATCTACCATACACACTAAATATAGAAAGCTCTCTTTTGTACTATTATTCATATTCAACAAATGATTTAATTAAATTAATGGCTAATTCAATTAATGATGATATTGATTGGATAAAAAATTTAGATGAAGATGATATACAACATCAAACAATAATTTTAGAAAAAAACGCATCTAAAGATGATTTTATTAGATATTTAAAGTCATTTTTAAAGACGGCTAGGTTTGATACAAGAAAAAAAGGTTATGAGTTTAAAAATGAATTCGAAAATGAAATAACCAATTTTATTAATACTATTTGTGGTTACGATAATGTTGATAATACAATAGAGAACTTCAATTTAAGTTTTATTCCTAAAGGAAGAAATAATATTAATATTCTTAACTTTTCTAAAGTATTTTATTATGCTAAATTCAAAGGAATAATTAAATCCAAACAAGGAGAAATTAATAAAATATTATCAGATGTTTTTAATATTAGGGAAAGGTGTTTTCAAGACATTACAAACGTCAAAATTGAAAATGAATTGAAAGATAAAAGAATGACTGAAGATTTTATTACAAAAGTGCTTAAACCGTTTGAAAAGCGTTCAAATTAATTCAATTTCTTGCGAAATTTCAATTAATTTTTACTTTTTTTATTAATCTATTTATTTGTATTATAGATAATTATATTGCGAATTAATTTTTTCGCAATATTTCCACTTCACTTTAAATATACATTTGTACTGGCATAATTTAATATTAACTAATACAAGTCAGTATGAGCACATTACAAATAATCGGTAGTCAAAAGGACTTACAAAAATTCGTTGAAGTTGTCATAGACAAATTAAACATTCAAAAACCTACACAAACCACACTTCATTCAGAAAACGATAGACTTTCACAAAAACAATGTGCAGAGTTATTAGGAGTTTCTGTTACTACTTTGATTTCGTATAAACGAAAAAAATTAATTCCGTTTTTCAAAATTGGTTCTCGTGTTTTTTATTCAAAAACACAAGTGTTGAATGCAATTAGAAATAATAAATTTCAAGTCTAATATTTTTATGAAAAATAAAAATATCATAATACAACCTAATCATATTTCTACTGCACGATTTACATATACTGCAATAGAAAAAAATATTATTTACACTATTGTTGATAGTTTACAAAATAAGATGAATAAAGATTTAAATCAAACCTTTACGGAGCAAGAGATTTATATTGAAATGAAAATGATTGAAAAAAATAATAATTATAAACGTATTAGAGATGCTGTAAAGTCTTTGTCTTCAAAGCAAATAGAGTTTGAAATAAATTTACTAGGAACAAATAAAATTCATAAAAAATTAACATCAATATTGAGTGGTTTAGATTATGAAGTTAATTCAAAATATATTTCATTTTTCATTCCATCATCTTCTGTTTTGTTTTTTTGCTATATAGGTGGCGGTTTTACTTCATTTCAAAAAACAATAGCGATTAGTTTAAGTTCTATTTATTCAAAATTATTATATGAATTATGTTGTAGATTTCAAGATAAAGGCGGTTTTAATACAAGTATTGAGCGTTTTAAAATTTATCTATCCATAGAGCATAAATACAAGCAAATTGCTCATTTAAGGCATAAAGTATTAAATGTTGCTGAAAGAGAATTAAAACAAAAAGCAGATTATTATTTTTCTTATTCATTGGTTAAAGTGGGGAGAAAATATACTGAAATTAAAATCAAAATTCATAAAAACACACCAAACAAAGAAGAATATTATGGGGTTAAAGAGAAAAACTATATATCAGTTTACAACTTTTTAAATAGATATTTTCCAAATTATGTAGATGATAAAGCACTTAATTATTCAGACCAGTTAGCACATTTAGGAAATATTGATAGTGTAAATGAAAGGTTTAAAAGATTAGATGATGATTATACTTTAGGTAAGAAAAAAAAGAAAGACATCTATAGTTTATTAAATTTTGTAATACTACCAGAGTTTGGAATAAAAACAGATATAAAAAGTAAATCACACTCTAAAATAAAACAAGTGTGATTTAAAGCACCAAGTTAGTCAATTGGTGTGATTAGGTTAGTCAATCGGTGTGAATTGGAAAAATAAAGTTAGTCAATTAGTGTGAATTAGAGTGCGCAACCCCTTTAATAACATAGGATACAGAGATAGTACAATAAGGTTAACCTACAATTATATTACAAGGTTGAAAAAATGCTTTTGAAAAAAGAAAAATTTTAGCAGAAAATTAAACTAAATATGAAAATAATAGAATTAAATCCAACAGTAATGCATCATCTTTTTTTATGGGTATATAATTGGAAAAAAGAAGATTTTAAAATTGCATTTGAAACCTCTCATTTAGGTTGGAATTATCAATGGGATAAATTTCAAGGAAATTTATCTGGAGACAAATGTAGTAGTTCAGCAATTATTGAAACAATTTTAAATATGGATGATTTACATCAACAACTATTACTTGATTTTGTGATAGGTAAAAAATATAAAGGTGCAATTAAAAAGATGAATGAGAATAAAGAATTTTTTAAAAACTTCTAAAATGAAAACACCAAAACTAACGTGTGAAAAAGCAAGAAATATTTGTTTAATAGAAACATTACAAAAATTAAATTATTCCCCTTTCAAAGAGACTAATAATGATGCTTGGTTCTTATCCCCTTTTCGAACCGAAACAAAAGCATCATTTAAAGTCTCGAAATCATTAAATAGATGGTATGATCACGGACAAGGAAAAGGAGGAAATACAATCGATTTAATAATGCAATTAAAAAACTATTCCGTTAAAGAAACTTTAGAATTTCTAAACGGAAATATTAGTCCTTTTTCTTTTCATCAGCAACCAATAAATTTAACCAGGAGCGAAGTAAAAAGTTATCGAATTATTAAAGTGAGAAATTTAGAAAATCAAGCCTTACTAAATTATTTAAAATCTAGATGTATTAAAATTGAAGTTGCAAAAAAATATTGTCAAGAAATCTATTATGAAATGAACGGAAAAAATTACTTCGCAATTTGTTTCAAAAATAATTTAGATGGATTTGAAATTCGCAATAAATATTTTAAAGGTTGTTTAGGTAAGAAAGAGGTAACAATAATTAAGAAAAAAAAGGAGTGTAATAACGCATATATATTTGAAGGTTTCTTTGACTTCTTATCTTTTTTAACTTTGGATTTTAAGGAAGAAAAAGAAGGAGATTTTATCATTTTAAATTCGGTTGCTTTGGTTGATAGATTAGATGAAGTATTGAAAAATTATAGTTGTGTTTTTGCTTTTTTGGATAATGATAATTCTGGAAAATTAGGAGTAGAAAAATTGAAAAATAAAAGTAAAAAAGTAATTGATAGAAGTTTAGAATATAAAGATTTTGAAGATTTGAATGCATATTTAATAAATAAAAAAAGGAGTGTAATAACGCAAAAATTATCGGTTGTGATTGGATAGGCAAGCGATGTTTAAAGATGACAAAAACTGTTTCTGCGAACCATTTTTTATCATCTTTAAACGCTTGTTTTATTCGCAACTCCGTTGCTCATAAAAATGTCTGACGACACAAAAACATATCATAAAAATAAAGGTGGACGACCTAAAAAAGAACTTAAAAGAAATGCTTTAGTTTCTGTGCGCTTTACAAAAAATGAAAAACAGGCACTTAAATATATTGCCAAAAAAGAGAATGAAAATCCAAGTGAATTTTTAAGAAACATCGCACTTAAAAAAATCGGAATATCAGTAAGAAAAAAACCAAATGAAGAAATACAAAATCTAAGAAATGAGTTAAGAAGATTAGGCGTAAATATTAATCAAATTGCAAAACAATTAAATACTAATAATCAATTAAAATCTACTCAAATTTCAATGTTTGAAATTACATTAAAAGAGTTATATAAGACTTTAATGAAAATAAAATGATTGCAAAAACGCACAAAGCAAGTTCAACAAAAGGCACAATCTTATATGCTGGCGAAAAAGACAAAGCAGAATTAGTTGCTCAAAATGATGTGTTTGGTTCGCCAAAAGAAGTAGCAGATCAATTTAAACAAGTACAAGAATTAAACACAAGGGCTAATGAAAAAAATAAAACATTTCATGCTAGTATAAGTGTCCCAGAAAAAGATAAAGGGAAATTAAGCCGAAAGCAAGAACAAGAAATGGTTAAATCGTATGCGAAAAAACAAGGCTTTGAAAAAAATCAATGGGTAGCATACAAACATAATGACACCAAAAACCCTCATTATCATTTTGTAGCCAATCGAATTAATGCTGATACTAAGAAATCTACTAGCGTGAGTAATGACCGATACAAGAATCTAGAATTTTCTAGAGAGATGGAGAAAAAATATAATTTAACAAAGGTAGAAAAAACACTTACAATTGACAAAACAAAAACAAACCAACGTGCTTTAGAATTAAAAAAAGTGGTAGATAAAAATATTAAGAAATCAAAAGGGTTTGATGATTTTAAAAAGAATATGGAAAAGGACGGAGTTAAAGTAAATAAAGGAAGAGGGTTGTCATACACCCATGAAAAAGTAAGTTTTAAAGGTTCGGAACTTGGGAGAAATTACAGTTTGAAAAATACTCAAAAACAAATTGAGAATAAGGGAAAAAGACAAGAGCAAGAAATGGGTTTATAACTATTACGGACAGACCTACACTAATAAATATTTGAATTATGAAAAATAAAATAAGTAAAGAGGAATTAGAAAAAAGAATAAAACTATTGAAAGGAGATCCTTATGGTTATTTTCTGAAGTATGATAATGACGGGAAATCAGAAAATATAAATAATGGAGAATATATATTTAGTAAAGAAGAAATTAATAATACAAAAGAAAAAAAATCATGAGTGAAGATAATAAATTAATACTCTTAGCAATTCAACAAACACTAGATGAAAATTCTGAATTATTAAAGAACATTAAGAGTTTGCCTAATAATCAGAATAGTACTAAAAATGTGGAATTGGACATAGAGCCAATTAGTGAAGTATTAAGTCAACAATTTGACAATACAGCAGCACTTTTACAAAGTCACTTAAATAAGGTTATTGAAATTTCAAATAGTAATCCTTTAAAAAGCACACCCATAAATAAGAATTTTTCACTTATTGGAGTTTCTACAAATTCTAGAATAAGTCCTCGAAAATTATTTCTCATTATTTTTATACTGTTCTTTATCTTTTGTACAACATGGGTGAGTTTGAATTATTGGTTTAATCAAGGATATAAAATAAAAGACCAATTCTCCGCATATAAAACAATTCAAACAATAAAATTCAAATCTAAAAAATCATATACAAAAAAAGATATTTTGAGTTTATATGATAATTTTCAAATAGGAGATACTACTAAAAATAAATTCTTTAATAAAATTGAATTAAAAATAATTCAAAACAAGGAAATTGAAAATAAGGAGAAAGAATTAAATAACTTAAAAGGTAAAAAATGATACAAGAATTTTTAAATTATTTAAACGATTATAATTTATTTGAAAAAATTAGTTTGTGTTTAGGGTTAATATCTATAGGTTTATTTTATCTAAATTTTATAGTCTCAATTTTTGGATTTATACTAGTTAAAGTCGGTGAATATGGATTTCGACATGGTTGTCTTATAGGTGCGATATCTTTATCTATTTCGCTTTATTTATTGTTTTTTTTACAGGTTCTTACAGTGAAATTTTTAAATGTGATTTTAATAGATTATCAAAAAAATGAATTAATAAATACTATAATTTTAAAGTATTATTTAACAATACCAATCTCTATTATTCTTATTGTAATAATTTTATTTTTCGGATCTAGAGTATGGTTTTCACTTTATAAAAATATTTTTAAACAAATGTTTAAAAATAAAGATTTTAAAAAAAGCCTTGAAGCCGCTGGAAAATTTCATGAATATCTATCTTTCAATAGTAACCCTAAAACAATAATAACCAATCCATTTAGAGGTGTTCTAGTCCATGGAGGAGCCGGAAGTGGTAAGTCAAGAACCTTTATTTACCCTATATTAAACCAAATGGTTCAAAAACGTTTTTGTGGAATTGTTTATGATTTTAAAGCACCTGAATTAATAGAATTTGTAAAATCAATTCATACTGAAGAAAATCCTTTAGAATTAATAGAAGTTAGTTTTAAAAACCCAGGATCAAGTGATCCTATAAATTTATTGGAAGGCGTACAGAATATTTCAGAAGTAAAAGAGTTAAGTGGTACTTTATGGAAAAACCTAAACAATGAATCTATTAAAAAACGAGATTATTGGAATACTTCAGCAGAAAATTTATTGACTGCAACAATGTACGTTTTAATAAAACATCATTCAGAATACGCAACAGTCCCACATGCATTAGCAATTATTTTAACCTTTACACCTGAAGAATTAATTGAATTTATCACAATAGATAGACAAGCATCAGGTTTAATTAAAAGTATCTCAAGTGCCAATGAGTTGGGAGCAAGTAAACAAGTGTCTGGGACCTTGGGTACGCTTCAGAACTTCATTTCAAATTTAGCAACTCCAGAAATTTTTTGGCTATTAAGTGGTTCAATAATGCCAACACCAAACGATAGGGAAAATCCAAGTATTTTATTATTAGGAAATGAAAGTACAATGTACGAAACCTATTCGCCAGTAATTGCAATGATAATTACTGCAACCATTCGAAAAATGAATCGACCAAATATGTTAAAATCAATGGTTATATTAGACGAGTTGCCAACGCTATTTATCCCATCATTAGAAACACTTCCTGCAACTTCAAGAAGTAATAAGATTGCAACTATTGTAGGGGTGCAAGACATGAGTCAATTGATAGATAAATACGGAAAAGAAAAAGCGGACATTATTTTATCAAATTTAGGTTCTCAATTTTTTGGAAGAAGTACGCTTGAAAAAACAGCAAAATATGTTAGTGATATCTTTGGGAAATTTGACAAATTAATGACAAGCCAAACATCAGGGAGTAGCAGTAGTAGTAGAGATTCTACTTCAAGTAGTGGGACAACACAATCTTATCAAGAAAGAAGCCGACTAAAACCACAAGAGGTTTTAAATCTAAACGCTGGAGAGTTTTGTGGATTTATTGCTGAAGGACATCCAAAAGAATTTATAAAAAAACAATTTGGAGTGTTTACAAGATCTACTGATAATCGAAAAGGAGAACCTCCTATCAATGAAACTAAATCTATTAAGAAAGAAGTACCATATGAAAGGATGGAACAGAAATTTGAAGAAATATATAAACAAGTTGAACTTTTAAAAAATAATTAATTATGAAAATGTGCAGTAAGTGTAAAACTACAAAAGCAAAAGAAAATTTTTCAAATAAATCGTCATCAAAAGATGGTTTAAATAGCTGGTGTAGGAGTTGTAGTAATGAAAGTTTGAGAAATTGGAGATTAAAAAAGAAAACTCATATTGCTAACTACAATAAAACTTATGTTACAGAAAATAGAGAACTTGTTTTACAAAGGAAAAAGAAATATAGAGACACTCCTAAAAATAAAGAAAAAATTAAGCTTTATATGAAAAAATATAGAGCTGAAAATAAAGCTCAAATTAAACAAAGTAAAAAAGAGTATAGGGAAAAGAACATCGATAAAACAAGAGCTTATGATAGAATTAAAAATAAAGAGTATAGAAATAATCCTAATAATAAAGAAATAATTGAAGCCTATAATATTGAATATAGGAGTAATCCTATTAATAAAAAAAGAATTTCAGAGAATCAAAAATTAAGGCAAGAGAAGTTTTTAACTCAAAATAAAGATTATAACAAAGAGTACTTTAAGAAAAATGCTGAAATAATAAAACGGCGAGCCATTGAGTATTACAGCAATAACAAAGAGGAAGTAAAAAAGAATGTCCGAAAATATGCTAAAAACAATAAACACAAAAGAAATAAAAGAGAAGCTTTAAGATATAAAACAGATACTCAACATCATCTATCTGTAAAACTAAGAAACTATTTTAGAACTTCTTTTAAAAAAAATTCAAAGAAAGGTAGGATGATTGATCATTTAGGAATGACAATACCTGAGTTTAAAGTATATTTGGAAAGTAATTTTGAAGACTGGATGACTTGGGATAATATAGGTTTATATAATGGTAAATTTAATTACGGTTGGGATATAGATCATATTAAACCATTAAGTTTATTTGACTTAACCAAAGAAGGAGATGTGAAAAAGGCATGGCATTACTCTAACTTACAGCCTTTGTGTGGTAAAACGAATAGAGAAGTTAAACGAGATAAATATCCATTTTAAATATAAAAAGCAATGACTAAAATAAGTAATTTTCCAGTAAATATTCCAGCTTTAAAAAAACAAGCTGAAGAATATACTAATGAAGGAACACCATATTCTATAAATGCTTATGGTAATTCTATTGAAAAATATTTAGAAGATAATTTAGGACAATTTCATATGCAATTATTTAGAAAAGATACCCTCGCAGAGTATATATGGTTCTATTGCTTTAAAGCAGCACTTTATGAGCAATCCTATAAGCATGAATCTAATGATGAATTTAACCTACATGATTATCAAGCTAACGAACTTGCTTATAAAAGCATTTTTGCTGAGATTGATAATGATGCTTTAAATTACGGAACTACTAACCATTAAAAAACCATCTTTATGAAAAAAATAATATATATAGATATGGATGATGTCCTTTGCGACTTTACCAGTGCACATAAAGAAGGATTAGCAAAAAATCCTGAGATTATTTATCCACAAAATCAATATGGATATTGACGAAAATTAAAACCATTAAAAAATGCTATTGAAACTGTGGCATATTTAAAAGAACATTTTGATGTTTATATTTTATCATCACCATCTATTTACAATCCTTTTTGCTATGCCGAAAAAAGAGTTTGGGTTGAAGAACATCTAGGTTTCGATATGTTAGAAAAACTAATTTTAAGCCACAATAAAGGTTTAAACAAAGGTGATTATTTAATTGACGACCATATAAATGGTAAAGGTCAAGAAAATTTTGAAGGCAAACTATTACACTATGGTTCTGAAGAATTTTCTGATTGGGATAAAGTTAAAGATTATTTTTATAATGTTTGTAATGTTGATAAATCTTCTAATTATTCATCTGAAAATTATACTGTATTAGACGTACAACTTAGTTACAAAGGGTTTGTAGCAAGTTTAGGTGTAAATCCGTTTGATACTTTTTACTGTGGAATAATAGAAAATTCTGAAACGAATAAACACTTTAGTGCCGAAACAATGAAAGATTTAATCATAAATTTTAAAATTAAGGTTGATAGTAATTTAATCAAAAAAGATGAAATATAAAGGATTTAAAGGAAGTGTTGAATATAGTAAAAAAGATAAGGTGTATTTTGGTAAAATTTTAAAGATTAAAGATTTAGTTCTTTACGAAGGTATTAACCTAATTAAATTAAAAAAAGACTTTAAAGATGCTGTAAATGAATACATTGAACTTAAATTAGAACTAGAATCCAAATTGGTTGAGAAAGAATTAATGAAGGTGTTGAAAGAGTTTGAAAAAATTGATGATATTAAAGAAGATTTAGGACTTTCAATATTGATGCAACAAGCAAATAGGAAAGATACGGTTTCTAGGAATGAAATTATGGAAACACTTGATGAAACTAATTATTTACTTTCAAATAAAAATAATAGAAAACGTTTATTAAAAAGTATTCAAGAGGTTAAAGATGGAAAAACTACAATAATAGATTTAGATAAATTATAAAAAATGGAAAGACAAATATTTATATACGAATGCCATTCATTATATAATTTTTTAGAAGAACAGGTTAAATAAAGAAAAAATGAAAATAATACTAATTTCAGACACTCATGGTCGCCATAATGATGTAGATATTCCTAATGGAGACATACTAATTCATGCAGGAGATATATCTTCAAGAGGAAAAGAACATGAAATAGATGATTTTTTAGATTGGTTTAAAAACCAACCACATAAATATAAAATATTTATTGCTGGCAATCATGATTTCTTTTTTGAAAAAGCAAACATTGAAATGATAATCAAAAAAATTCCTGAAAACATTATCTATCTTAATGATTCAGGTGTTAAAATAGATAATATTAATATTTGGGGCTCTCCGGTTCAACCAGAGTTTTATAATTGGGCTTTTAATCGTAAACGAGGTAATGAAATTAAAAAACATTGGGATTTAATACCAAATAATACTGATATTTTAATTACACATGGTCCACCATTAAATATTTTAGATAAAACAGTTAGAAATGAAAAAGTTGGTTGTGAGGATTTATTAAATGCAATAAATATAATTAAACCTAAAATTCATGTATTTGGTCATATACATGAAGATTATGGTATTCTTAATAAAAATGAAACCATTTTTATTAATGCAAGTGTTTTAAATGAGCGTTATCGAAATACTAATGAACCTATTGTCATTGAAATATAAAACGAATCATTCTATCAAAGAAATTTCAAAAATTTTAAATGTGTCGGACAGGTCTGTCCGACGATATTTAAATTCATATTTCACTATTGATAATAAGGTTTATAAGGTTTCAAGCAAAATGTTAGAAGTCTTAAAAAATGAATATTTAGAAAACTCGGACATCGTTGTCCAAGAGTTTACTCAAAGTGAATATGAAGAACTTCATAAACGATTATCAGAATATCCATTATTAAAAGACTACATCAAAACTATTTTGAGTGAGTTAGATTATCATAAAAAATCATCAGAAAGCCATAATAAACAAATGGAAATGATTTTAGAGAATATTAGAGAAAGAAACTTTATTGAGGCGAAAGACAAAAGCCTTGACAAATATTAAAAGGAGTGTAATATAATAACGCATAATTATTCTATTGAAGAAAAAGTTTCACTTGAACACCACTAAAACCCACAGTTAATTACTATGGTTTTTAGAAACTGTTTTACTGGTCACAAAAGTAGTAATAAAACGTGTTTTAATTAATTCTCAATTTTTAGGTTTAAATACTATGAAATAAAGTGCAAAATTAATTTGTATATGTTATAACAATGTTGTAACTTTGTATTCTGAATAATAGATTATGGAAGCAAACATTATAAGCGTTGGTAATTCAAAAGGTATTATTATACCTTCAAAATTTTTGAAATTATTAGGCTTAAACAAAAAAGTAAATATAGGAGTTAGAAATAATAAAATTATTATTTCTCCTGTCGAAAAACCAGTCAGAGATGGTTGGGAGGAAATGATTATTAATGATATAGAAATGAATGGACAACCCAAAAGGCTTATGCCAGATTTTTTTGAGGACGAAAATTTAGAAGATTGGACATGGTAAAACAATAC
This sequence comes from Lepetodrilus galriftensis, assembly GCA_032361785.1. Taxonomy (NCBI): domain Eukaryota; kingdom Metazoa; phylum Mollusca; class Gastropoda; order Lepetellida; family Lepetodrilidae; genus Lepetodrilus; species Lepetodrilus galriftensis. The sequence continues at coordinate 4,437 of JAUTBZ010179543.1, read as the reverse complement.
GAAATTTATTGGACAAATTTAAATCCAACTCAAGGGAGTGAAATAAACAAAACTAGACCATGTGTTATAATTTCGCCGAATGTTTCAAATAAGCATCTAAATACTGTTATAGTAGCACCAATAACATCTACTATAAGAAAAACACCAACACGAATAGATGTTATTATCAATGATAAAAAAGGTCAAATAGCATTGGATCAAATTAGATGCGTTGATAAAAAACGCTTTTCTAATTTAATAAGTATCTTAAATGAAAAAGATATTGAAAAACTAAAAAATGTTTTGAAAGAGTATTTAATAGATTAAATGATTAAGCAGTAAATAAACGGTAGTTTGATGTCGAAGCACCAAATAACGCCCCCTAATTTAACCCCTATAAAAATACAAAACCCTCAAAATCAAAAGATTAAGAGGGTTTTAAGTACTCGAGACGGGACTTGAACCCGTACGTCCTAACGGACATTGGATTTTAAGTCCAACGTGTCTACCAATTCCACCACTCAAGCATGATGTATTGAAATTTTAGTAAATAAATACTAAGTCAAAATTTCAAAATACTCAGAGCGAAAGACGGGATTTGAACCCGCGACCTCCACCTTGGCAAGGTGATGCTCTACCCCTGAGCTACTTTCGCAGTATAGTATAAAACTAAAATTGCGAGTGCAAATGTAATACATATTTTAAAATAACAAAACCTTTTTTTAATTTTTATTCTGTTTTTAGTAATTAAAAGTATCTTTGCCCGAATATTAAAAATCAACAACTGTTTTGATCACAAAAACAATAACAAAAACCAAAATAAATTTCTTAAATAACTTTAAGGAATTAACTAAATTTGGGTTATCGGTTAGTGTTGTTATTTCTTCGGTTGCAGGATATTTATTGTCTGTTGACAATATCGATTTTAAAATTTTAGGTTTACTTATTTTTGGTGGTTATTGTATGGTTGGTGCCTCAAATGTTTACAATCAAATTATTGAGGTAGAACCTGATAAATTAATGGAACGCACCAAAAACAGACCATTACCTACAAATAGAGTCTCAATAAATAGTGCAATGATACTTGCAGTTACCTTAACTGTTTTAGGAATCATTTCTTTGTATTTAATAAATCCTAAAACGGCAATGTTTAGTGCAATTTCGGTTTTTTTATATACAAGTGCTTATACGCCTTTAAAACCAGTTTCACCAATTAGTGTTTTTGTAGGTGCAATTCCTGGTGCAATTCCATTTATGCTTGGTTGGGTTGCAGGTACAAATCATTTTGGTATTGAAGCAGGAACCTTATTTATGATTCAGTTTTTTTGGCAATTTCCACACTTTTGGGCAATTGGTTGGTTGCAATTTGATCAATATAAAAAAGCAGGTTTTAATATGATGCCTACTGGCGAAAAAAGTAAAACTGCAACAAAACTCATTATTATTTATACTATAATTATGATATTTGCATCATTAATTCCGTTATTAAAAAGAACAGGAGATTTATATTTATTGCCAATTTCGGCAATTTTTGTACTTATTGCAGGTTTAGTTATGCTTTTTTACGGAATAAAATTACACAAGGAACAAACAAATACAATGGCTAGAAAATTAATGTTATCTAGCGTTTTATATATTACACTTATTCAAATAATCTACGTAGTAGATAAATTTTTACATTAATTATGGATTTAGCATTAAAAGAAAAAACATACAAGCAAATGCTTTATTTTGCATTAGTTTCTCTAAGCATGGCTTTTGCAGGTTTAACAAGTGCGTATGTTATCAGTAGAAAACGTGAAGATTGGGTTTCGTTTGACATGCCAACCGTTTTTTATTACAGTACATTATTTATAATATTAAGTACTGTTAGTTTTTATTTTGCAAAAAAAGCAATGCAAAAAGAAAACAGAACACAAACCACAGTTTTGTTAGTAGCAACCTTAATATTAGGTGTTTCTTTTATTTACTATCAATATCAAGGTTATTTAGCCTTAAATAAAATGGGTTTGTTTTTTACAGGACCAAAAAGTAATATCTCTTCTTCTTTATTTGATGTCGTTGCAGTTGCACATATTGTACACGTAATTGTTGGATTAATAGTAATTTTGGTACTACTTTTTAATAATTTCAGAAAAAAATATACAGCAATAGATATGCTTGGAATTAAACTTGGCGAAATCTTTTGGCACTTTTTAGGAGGTCTTTGGGTTTTACTATTTTTATTTTTTCTTTATGTAATATAATGATAATTCAATGCAAATTTTTATATTTGCTTTTTTAATGATATTTATCATTTAATATTCTAACTAAATTTTTATTTATGGATGTAACTATCCCAAACCAATCAACCGAAGAAAGACCTTTTAACGCAAGTTATGGTAAAATGATGATGTGGTTTTTCTTAATTTCTGATGCTTTAACATTTTCAGGATTTTTAGGTGCTTATGGTCTAATGCGTTATAAATTTCTTGATACTTGGCCAATTGCCGATCAAGTTTTTACACACGTACCATTTACACACACACCAATGCCAATGATTTATGTTGCGTTTATGACATTTATCTTAATCTTTTCTTCAGTTACAATGGTGTTAGCAGTAGATGCTGGTCACCACATGAATAAAAAGAAAGTAACTATTTATATGTTATTAACCATAATTGGCGGTTTAATATTTTTAGGCTCTCAAGCATGGGAATGGAAACATTTTATTAGTGGTGATAAAGGAGCAATACAATTAAATAGTGGTGAAATAATACAGTTTGTTAAAAAAGATGCCGAAGGCAATTACCATCAAGTTGGTTTAAAAAGTTTTGCTACACACACAAATAATGAACGTGTACAACAAACAAGAAGTACTGGTATCTGGTTTAATAAAGAAGCAAGTGTACCAGCAGTTAGCTTAACACAAGTTTTAGATGGTTTTAAACATACACCTGGTTTAGCAATTAAAACTGAAAAAATTGATTTAGAAAAAAGAGAAAAAATTATTGTTACTGGTGATGCTGCTGCTAAGTTATTAGCAAATTCTAAACAAGTAGTTTTTGGAGCAAATCTTAAAGTAAACGAATATGGTAAAACACTATTTGGAGATTTCTTCTTCTTTATTACAGGTTTTCACGGATTTCACGTTTTTTCAGGAATCTTAATTAATATTATCATCTTCTTTAACGTAATATTAGGTACTTACGAAAGAAGAGGTCATTACGAAATGGTAGAAAAAGTTGGACTTTATTGGCACTTTGTCGATTTAGTTTGGGTATTTGTATTTACATTCTTCTATTTAGTTTAATAAAAAAATAAAATTAAAATGACACACGCAGAATCATCGCATACAGGTTTAATTTGGAAAGTATTTGGTTTACTTTCAGTAATTACTATAGTAGAAGTTATTTTAGGTATCTACAAACCCTCAGGTTTATATTTAACTAATTTTTTAGGAACAAGTATCTTAAATTGGATTTTCTTAATCTTAACTTTAGTTAAAGCATACTTTATTGCTTGGTTTTTTATGCACTTAAAAGGTGAAAAAAAATGGTTTAGAAGAGCAATTGTCTGGACATTAGTATCCTATATATTGTACCTATCGTTCTTTTTATTATATGAAGGTAGTGCATTAAATAAACAAGTACACTTACTTTTTAATTAAAAACTTTAAGCGTTCTTTTGAACGCTTTTTTTAACTGTAATTTTTAACAGATGAAAAAATTCTGGTTGCTTTTTGCTTTACTAATTGGACCTTTAGTATTTTACTTACTTATTTTGTTGGTTGATATTAACGCAACTTTTTTACCTGTTTTAAATAAAAATGTGGTCGATGTTGCCACCGTTGCACCAAATCAAAATATTAAATTTAAAAATAATATTACTGTTGTTGGTTTTTTAGGCGAAGACGTTTTACATAAAAAAACCAACGCTTTAAATATTAATGAAAAAGTTTACAAACCCTATTATAAATTTGATACTTTTCAGTTTGTAATGATTTCACCAATTGGTACCGAAGAAAAAGTAAATCAGTTAAAAAAAGAATTGGGTTTTTCGACCGATATTAGCAAATGGAATTTTATTTTTATAAGCAAAGAAAAAATTGAATTACTTTACAATAGTTTAAAATCGACTAAAAAATTAGATGCTAATTTATATGTTTCGGAAGTATTTATTATAGACAAAGACGGCTGGCAAAGAGGTAGAAACGATGATGAAGATACTGTTGATGGTAAATTATATAGTTACAATGCCGAAAGTGTTTCGTTTATTCATAAAAAAATGGTAGACGATATTAAAATTGTCTTAGAAGAATACAGACGTGCATTAAAAAAGAATAAGAAAAAAGAGGTTTTTAAAAATCCGTATAAAGAAAAATAGTGTTTGGTGTTCAGTATTCAGTGTTCAGTGTTCAGTGTTCAGTGTTCAGTGTTCAGTGTTCAGTGTTCAGTGTTCAGTGTTCAGTGTTCAGTG
>JAUTBZ010179432.1:0-23096 GCA_032361785.1 Lepetodrilus galriftensis | reverse complement strand
ACATCACTGGTTGGCATAAAACTATAAATTCGTGAACGCTTTTTACTCATGTTTCCATTTACAATGACTGTACTTTCCCGATTTGAGGTTGCCAAAATAGGAAAGCCTTCTATCTCTATAATATCTGGAAACTCTATACTGTTTCCCTCTGCGGATAGGGTCAACCTCACCTCATCACCTGTATAGATGATGGATTGGCTTAATTTGGCAGAGACCTCTGCCCAAACCATCACTGGGAGTAGTGCTACCCCCATGAGAATTTTACCAAGGTTTAAATTCATTATTATGTTCTCCTTCTGTCTTCAACGGTACCAACAGTGTGTTGATTCCTCGTTTATCGAGCATTTTTTGATATTTTCTTAACTCTTTATCACTAATAGGCTCTTTCTTCATTTGAGCTTGGGCTTGCTGTTGCTCACCTTGACGCTTCTCTTTATCTTTTTTTTCCTCTTCTTGCTTTTTCTCTTCCTCTTTTTTCTTCTCTTCAGGTGTTTTATCTTTTTTATCTTTATCTTTCTGCTCACCCTTATCTTTTTTATCTTGGTTCTTTTTATCTTTCGACTCTTTCTCTTGCTTATCTTTATCTTTCTTATTCTGCTCGTTCTTATCGTCTTTCTTTTTATCTTTATCGTTCTTTTTCTTATCCTCTTTTTTATCTTGTTTTTTCTGCTCTTTTTTCTTCTTTTTGAGCAGTTCTAGATTAAAACGGGTATCAGCATCCTCTTTTATTTTGAGTGCCTCTTCATAAGATTTTATGCCCTCATCTATCTTATTCAGTTGAGCATTACAGTTGCCAAGATTGTGCCACTTATTAAAAAGTAACGACTCTTTTTTAATAGCAGAATAAAGCTCTTTAGCTTTTTTATACTCTTTAAGTTTATAGTAGCTATTCGCCTCATCATAAAGCACCTCATCACTCTTCTCTTCTAATGACTCATATGCTTCAACAGCTTGGGTATAGTTCCCCTCAGTATAACTCTCTTGGGCTTTATCCAGTGCCAAAAAATCAAACAAAGAAGCACTCAGAAGAAGTGGTGAAATCAACAATAGTATGGTTCTTTTCATTATCTTCTCTCCTTTACTCTAACTCGTCGTTTTTTTCTTTGTGGTAAGGAACTAAAAGAGATAAAAAACAGCAATAAAGAAACCATTAGAGGATAAACAAAAAGCTCTTCCGTATCACGAATGGTCTGCTCTTTTTTCTCAACACTCTTAAACTTACGCTTTATATTGTCACTCAATGCCTTAATATCATACTGTTGTGTACTCTGTTCAAGGTAAGCACCTCCACTATCTAGAGCCAACGGCTTAATCTTATCGTTACGCTTCACCACCACGATATTGCCTTGGTTATCTTTTAGAACACCCTTCTCACCCTCTATTACTCCACCCTTTGGCGTTCCGATATTATAGATAAAAACAGAAACCCCCTGCTCTTTAGCATAGGTTATTTCTCTATTATAATCCTCTTTATCTCCTCCATCGGTAAAAAGTAACAGTGCCCTCTTTTTATGGTCAGATAGCAACTTTGCCGTTACCTCTAAGGCTGCATGAATATCGGTTCCTTTCAGACTCATGTTGTCAAAACTCATGTTTTTAACTAAAAATTTTAACGAGCCACTATCCTTGGTCAAAGGAGAGATAAGAAATGCCCGTGAGCTGAACCCCACTACCCCAATTCGACTCTCTTTCATCTGTTCCAAAAATGTATGAAACTTACGCTTGGCAAACTCAAAACGGTTTGGGTAAACATCTTTAGCAAACATTGAGTGTGAAATATCGAAAGCAACCATCACATCAATGGTGCTAGACTCCACCTTTACCTCTCCATTGTTAATAATGGGACGAGCCAGTGCCAACAGACCAAATATCAGTGCCAAGAGTAAAAGAATCCGTCGCAATCTTTTTGAGAGTATCTGCTGTCTATGTCGCATCTTCTTTAAAATTTCTGGGTTAAAATGTGCTTCGAGACTCCCTTTACGCTCTTTTAGTAAAAGAAGCAAAGGAGCCATCAGTAGCAGTAACCACAAATATTGACTGTTTTCAAATACCACCATTAGCCCCTCCTACTTCTATAGAGAAAATAGAGCAACATCAACAGTAAACCACCTGCTAAGGGGTACTGAAAGTAGTGACTCTTCTTAATATATTTATCCACTTTTATCTCACTCTTCTCTAGTTTATTAATCTCTTCATAAATCTCTTTAAGTCGCTCAATGGTATTGGCTTCAAAGAATTTTCCATCTGTCTGGGTAGCAATACGCTTCAAAATAGCAGGATTATACTCACCACTACTCCCCACTCCTATCACATAAACCTTGATACCATACTTCTTAGCTGTGTTGAGTGCCACATCTAAAGGAATGGTGTTAACGTTGTTTACACCATCCGTTAGTAAAATAGCTATCTTCTCTTTTGCTTTAGAGTCTTTAAAGAGCTTTGAACTCATAAACAACGCCTCATAGAGGGCAGTCCTACTCTGTCCTGCTATTCCAACCTCTATACGTGAAAGAAGCCGTTTAATACTCTCTTTATCATAAGTAAGTGGAATCGCCACATAGGAGAAGTCAGCAAAGATGGTCAAGCCCAGCTTGTCATGTTTTCTCATATCAACAAACTCCGTTACAATCTCCTTAACAATGCCAAACTTGTTATACTCTTTCATGGAACCACTGGCATCAAGTACCATTGATATCTCATACCCTTTATCTTTTTGTAAAATAACATCATCTTGGGTATACGGTGATGCCAAAGCAACAGTTAAAAGCAGAACAGAGAGTGCCTCTAAACCTATTAAAAAATAGTTCTGTCCCCTAGCTACCTGTTTAAATATCTTCATATTAGGAAAAATTAACTGTTCATTACGCTCTCTACAAAACTTTTTACAAAGCACATAAAGTAGCAAAATCAAAAAGGCAAAAGGGTACTCAAATGTTATGTTAGCCATGAGTCAACTCCTTTATGATTCGTTTTATTTCACTTTGATCTTCAGCACTCAGTTCAGGGACTTCTCGTCTAAATTTATACGCCTCTAACTTAGGTAAAATCTCTAAAAGAGCAGGATGATTAGGTGAGAGTATCTGTCCTGCTTCAGAAAAGGTATAAACCGCCTCTTTGGTATCTGTAAAATCTATCTCGTTCAGTCTTAGTTTTGCCAATGCCTTAGGAGTTAAGCGTCTTGAACGACGCTTTGGTTGTTGTAGTCGATGATATAACCAGCCAAAAAGAGCCAATCCTGCTCCCAGTACGAACATCAGTAACACGGCATAAAGAAACGACTCATCAGGAACCTCTACAAATCCTTTTATATCTCGTAATTCTTCCATCATCTCACCAAGTTATTCAGTTTAAAGTAGGGTTCCTCATCGGTATATATTTTTATATACCGAATGTGGTCTCCCATAAAATGTTCATAGAGCTTTTTATCGTTCTGCTCTATCACCTCTTTGTACTCTTTTAACATCTTCTTGTTAAACTCAAACCCTGTACTTTGCATACTTTGAGGGTCAATTAAGTCCAAACTACCCATCAACTGAGGGTTCTCTTCAAACTTATCACGTACCACAATGGCATAGATTTCATGTTTAGCAGCCAGCAGAGATAAATCTGCCTCCTCAAAAAAGTCTCCCACTATAAAGATGATGGACTTACTCTTAACACGCTCCAGAAGATAATCAGAGAGATTTTGGTAGTTAACCTCTTTACCCAAAGTATCTAAGCTCAAAAGAGAAGGAATCACCTCATGTAGAGAGTTAATACTCTTGGTGGCTTTCCTAAAGTACTCCTCATTTTGAGCAAAAGCTAAAGTACTTACCATATCACCATTTTTAATGGCTGAAAAAGAGAGCAAAGCCGCCACTTCTGCCATGAGTTCCTGTTTAATACGTTGACTTCCAAAACTGATGCTCCCCCCTGCCATAAAGGCGATTACTATGTTTAACTCTCGCTCTTCAGTAAAGAGGTTAATGTAGGGGCGTTGTGCTTTAGCAGTGGCTTTCCAGTTGATTTTACGCACATCATCACCGAAGTAGTACTCACGCAACTCTTTGAAGTCGAGTCCATTACCCACAAAGGTGGTGCTGTTGTTTCCCAAGTTTTGTGTAAAAATCTTACGCTTGGTCTTAATGAGAATCTCTTTGGCGACCCTCTCTATAATACTTTTTTCCTCTTGCATATCGTACCCCTTAAGGTAGTTTAATATGCTGCATAATGGTTTTCACAATATGCTCAGCCGTTACCCCATTTGCTTCAGCTTTATAGTTAAGAATAATTCTATGTCGAAGTACATTTCCTACCACTTCAGAGACATCCATTGGTGTCACAAAATCTTTTCCACGAAGTACGGCTACAGCTTTAACAGCCTTATAAATATTTATGGAAGCCCTTGGACTTGCTCCATATTCAATGTAGTTGCCAATATCTGGTATACCAAACAGAGAAGGGTTACGGGTTGCAAAAACAATATTCAAAATATATTTTAAAACAGCATCATCGACATGTACCTCTTTGGCAGCATCTTTTAACGCTACCAACTGCTCTTTACTCACCACTTGGTTGATGACTCCAAAGGTATTCTCTGCCACACGTTTAACAATCTCGAACTCCTCTTCAATGGAGTTGTAGTCAACGATAACATTGAGCATAAATCGGTCAAGCTGTGCTTCGGGAAGTTTATAGGCTCCCTCTTGCTCTACAGGGTTTTGAGTGGCAAGTACCAAAAATGGGTCATCGAGCTTAAAGGTCTGCTCACCTATGGTGATTTGACGCTCCTGCATCACCTCTAAAAGGGCTGCTTGTACTTTGGCAGGTGCTCTGTTAATCTCATCGGCTAAAAGCAAGTTGGTAAAGGCTGGACCTTTTCGTACTTTAAACTCAGCATTTTTCTGGTCATAAATCTCTGTACCCGTAATGTCTGAAGGGAGTAAATCGGGAGTAAACTGAATACGTTTAAAGTCCAGTCCTAAGCCTTGTGCCAAGGCATTAATGGCTGTGGTCTTTGCCAAACCTGGCACACCCTCGACTAAAATATGCCCATCACTAATGAGTCCGATCAGTAGAGCATCAATCAACTCTTCATGTCCAACAATAACTTTTTGAACCTCTTCTTTTATATCTATAATGGTTTGATTCACTTAGATTCCTTATATGCTATTAATTTCTTTAATGTAATTATAAAAGCTATTTATTAACAAAAGATTAATCACTATGCTATAATAACCTATGAAAACAATTCTCCTTACTCTAACCCTTGTCTCTAGCCTGCTGTTAGCTCAAGAGAGCTTTGAAAACTATGAGCCTCAAAAGTTTTTTGAATCTTCAGATATGGATGCCTTTTTCTCCAATGAATCAGGAGAACTACTCAAAAAAATCATGGTTGATGGTCATGAGTATTTTATGCAGCAAGATGGTGATCTTTTTGATGAAGATGTTGCCACCATTGAAGATGTACTCTTTACTGCCAAGGGGCAGACCTTCTCTTTCTCTAAGTCCAAACGACTTCTGGCAACCAAAGTCTACCCTACTCACCAAAAAGCATTCTACTCGGACTGTGACTACCGTGTCAAAGAGAAGAAACTGATTCCCATTCATAAAAGTTGTGGTTTTAAGTATCGTAAAAATAAAAACCGTTCCGAGCGTATAGAGTGGGAACATGTTGTTCCTGCTTGGCACTTTGGACATCAGCTACAGTGTTGGCAAAATGGTGGGCGTATGAGCTGTCGAAGCAACAACACCAAGTTTAGACAGATGGAAGCCGACATGCATAACCTTGTCCCTGCTATTGGTGAAATAAATGGTGACCGAAGCAACTTCAAATATGGTCTCATAGAGGGAGAATCCCGCCTCTATGGTAAAGTCAACATGGAGATAGCTTTTTCAAAGAAACGAGCCGAACCCCAAGAGAGTGTTTTTGGAGACATTGCACGAACCTACTTCTACATGCGTGACCGTTATGGACTACGTATCAGTAAGGGGCAAGAGAAGATGCTTATCGCATGGAACAACATGGATCCAGTAAGTGAGTGGGAAAAAGAGCGAAACCAAATTATAAACAAACTTCAAGGTGATGAAAATCTCTATGTTACCAACTATCAAGAGATAGACCAACTCGGAAAGCAGACCAAAGATATTGCTAGTGATTACGAAGATGTAAAAGAGGAACTCTCAGAAGAGTATGGGTTTATACTCGACAAACTCTCTGCACCTGTGGCTGGTTTTTTACTTACAGTGATGAGTCTCTTTGTGGTCTATCGACGGAAAAAGTCTCAGCCCAAAGAAGAGGAGTCATCAAACTCTCCAAAAAAAGAGGAGCAAGAGACCATTCACACCAAAGGGTTTATGCTTATTTCAAAACTTGGAGATGTTGCCATAGCTGTGGGAGATGATAATGAGATTATCATAGAAAAAAGCGATAAGCATAACCCCAACCAAGTTTGGGTCTTTACCAAAGCCAATAAGAGAAAAGAGTACTTCTTCATAGAAAATCCTGCAACAGGCAAAGTAATTGAATTAGAAGAGAGCAACAGCAACGATGGAGCTAAAGTCATATTAAATAAAAAGAAGAGTCGTAAAAATGACCACCAAGAGTGGAAACTAGAAACTTCAGAAGATAAGGGTTATGTCTTTATTGTCAACAGATGGTCACTCAATGTTTTAGATGTGAAGTATAAAAAAACAAGTGATGGAACCAAGGTTCAAAGTTTTCATAAAAAAGTGCGAGGAACAGAAAATCAGGAGTGGAAAGTAGAGAGAGTCTAAGAAGAAGGCTCCCCCTTCGCTCGGCTCTTAACGAACCAAGTAAAAAGAAGAAGACCTGTAACGATGAGCAGACCATTACCGAGGTAATCATGTGCCAACGAAAAATTTTGACGCTTATCTAGAACCAGTTGGGTTACAAACCAGATTCTAAAAACATTCATAAGTGAAATAAACAAGTAACCCAAAATAGCCCACTTGACCTTATGCATCACCGTTGAAGGAAATGCAACAATCGAGGCTAAAAAGAAAAGGTATGGAATCATACCGTTACACGCTTTTTCAATAACCAAAGCATAATGAGTGTTGATAAGTATACGATACTTATCCATCATCCCATCTGCCAAGGTCAATGAGGTTAAGTAAGCAGTTAGGTCTGTCTGTTGGTTATTTATATATAGACTTATCGGAGACAAGTCCCAATAAAAAATTCCAAATAACAGAGCAATACCCAACCAATAACTTAATAAAAATCTCTTCATTCTGCTATTGCCTTGTGTAAATATGGTTAATACCAATTAGCTATAAATATATACATTCTAAAAAAGTAATTGCTAATTATGGTTTTATGTAAATATATTAATTATTGTTTACATATGAATTATAGTGTAGTTGAGCTTAAATTAAATTTAAACTTAAGTAAAAATATTAATTTTAAATATTAATACTAAGTTTATCTATTTTATCTAACTCTTCCATTAGGTTGTAGACCTGTTCCATTTCTTTCTTTAGATTTAGGAGGGAGAAGTGGAATATTTTGAACCATAAGTGCTTGTGGCTCTTGACCTTTTATTTTGATAACTGCTAAAATTTTATCTTTTTTCTTACTCTTGTAGACATTAAAGCGTTCTACATCTTTAGCAATAGCATCAACCTCTACACGCTCTTCACCACGTAAAGGAATAGAATAGCCCCCCCCTTCCATACGAAGCATGGTATTCTCTTCTTTGGCAATAAGCCATGTAACTTTTGCAGAACCTAAACCATAAAGAGAGTGGGTTGTTTTATTTAAAATAAGTCGATGATACTTTGACTCTTCTGTCACAATAGTAATGTTATGGTCAGAGTGCATAATATCTTTATAGAGCGTTTGACTCCCCTTCATGGCACTGCTTGATTTTTCTAAGTATTTAAAAAGATGTAAATTTGAGTTACGTAATATGTCGGCACTTTTATAAAGTGCCATCAATACCAAAGAGAGTAGCGTGATAGAGATAAGCACCTCTATCAGTGTAAAAGCCGAACGTTTTTTATTTGTCATCAATTAATCTTCCATGATTCCAATACGAACCGTCTCTTCATAAGAGGTATTTCCTGCGATCAGCATATCTTTCAACTTATCAGCAATGGTCTTCATACCCAATTTTTTCATCTCTATTCTAATCTGATGATCATTAAGTCCATCTTTTATCATCTGCTTAACCTTATCGGTCATTACAAAGAGCTCACCTACTGCCTGTCGTCCAGCATAACCAGTAAAGTCACACTCTGTACACCCTACAGCTTTAAAGTAGCTAATATCAGGTAGATTCAACTCTGTAATAACGGTAGGAGCCAAGGTTGTTGGTTCCTTACAGTGAGGACAAAGCTTACGTGTCAATCGCTGTGCTAAAACACCTAAAAGCGTAGAAGTCAAAAGAAAATCTTCAATCCCCATATCCATCAACCTAGATATAACCGAAGTCGAATCATTGGTATGCAAGGTAGAGAGCATTAAGTGACCTGTTAAAGCTGAACGCAGAGCGATATCAGCTGTTTCACTGTCTCGGATTTCCCCAACCATAATAATATCGGGATCTTGTCTCAAAATCGAACGAAGCCCTGCAGCAAAGGTAAGCCCCACTTTAGAGTTCACCTGAATCTGATTAACATTTTCAGCGTTGTATTCCACAGGGTCTTCAACCGTAATAATATTTTTGTCAGGTGTCGCAATATGTTGTAAACAAGCATGGAGAGTGGTTGACTTACCTGACCCTGTAGGTCCTGTAACCAGCATCATTCCATGAGGGTGAGTCAAGAGTTTATGTAAATCTTCTGTCAACTCATCTGTAAAGCCAAGATCTTGTAAAGTAGGAATGGTATCACTCTGCATCAACATCCTCATAACCACACGTTCACCATAATAGGTAGGTAAAACAGAAACCCTAATGTCCAGTGTTTTACCAGAAATCATAACTTGGGTACGTCCATCCTGAGGAATTCTTTTTTCAGAGATATCAAGGTTAGAGATAACCTTAATACGGGAGATAACCAGACCCGTAACATTTTTGTCAATATCAAGGTGTTTTTTCAATGCACCATCAATTCTCAGACGTACTTCACCTTTCTTCTCTAAGGTCTCTATGTGAATATCGGAAGCACCTTTTTTAATGGCTTGGAAAAAGAGAGAGTTGACCAGTTTTACAACAGGTGCAGACTCTTCATTAGAGAGAAGATCTTGTGAGTTTCGTATAAAATCAAGTAAATCAGACTCTACCTCAATAATATCATCACCTGTAGAGGTATCAACATTTTCAAAGTCTGAACCTGTTTGAATCTCTTGGAACTTATGTGAGAGACGTTCAAAACTTCCCTCATCAAGTTCTACCACAGGGTAGTCAATATTAAGTTTGGATAGATGATTTAATGCCATAGGAAGAGAGTCTCTTAAAACAACAGCTGTTGGTACGTTTTCTATATTGGCAAAAAGAAGCTGATGCTTCATTGCCAATTTATTGTTAATATCTTCGTTCCAGTATGGATCTAAGTCCATATTTTCAAGTAAAGGGAAATTCATCATTCTTCCCTCTTAGTACTGGTCTGAGTTGGAAAACGTTGTTCCCTCATTGTATTCAATACCTGTATTAATATTGTTTAAGTTAACTGCTGCTTTATTGTTTATGCTGTCCATAATCGACTCACTTCGTACATAGTCCCCACTATCATCATTATAGTTGGAAACAGCTGGTACAGTAGGCTCATAAACCTGATAGTTTGATGTTTCGCTAACAGCTCTTGTCTGAGGCAATATAACCTCTGCTCCCTCAACATTGTCATTTTCTACAAAGTTATTAGTATAGCTAGATGTTCCATTAAATGTAGTATGTCGTTTATCTTGTCGCTTACCTGTTTTTGCTTCTAATCTATCAAATACTATCTTGTTATACTGCTGTTGAATCGACTCTAGCTCATCAAGGTGTGTTCGTAAAGTAGTTAAATCTGAACTCTTTTTAATGATGTATGGTGTAATGTAAATGACCACATTTACTTTACTTCCCGAATCACCTTTTGAAGTAAAGAGTCGCCCGATAATTGGAATGTCACCTAAGATTGGTATCTTGGTCTGACTCTTACCATCAGCACTCTTAATCAATCCACCCAAGATAATGGTTTCAGCATGATTAACAATGGCATTGGTTTTAACCGAACGCTTGGTAGTAGTTGGTCTATCAGCAGTAGAACCTGATCCTGGTAAAATATCTTCAATGGTGGTTTCAATCTCTAGTGAAACTTTGTTATTTGAAGAGAGTCTTGGCTTCACTTTAAGTGTAATACCAATATCTTCACGAGAGTAGTTGTTAATAACACTTGATGCACCTTGGGTACTCTGCTGTGCTTGGGTCAAGATAGATTGGGTTCGCCCCACATAGATGCTTGACTCTTTGTTGTTGGTAGAGAGAACCGATGGCTTTGAGAGAATCTGTGCTGCACCGTTTTGTTTTAAGAGGTCAAGTTGAGCCCCCAAAGCAAATACTTTTGATACCTTAGCAAACTCAAATGCTCTACTATTTGAAGTATATGCATTACCGTTATTATCAAAACTTGTTGTTTGATTGTTTAAGAAACCCAGTAAAGAACTAGAGAGTGCCAAAGCAGGAGCCCCTGCATTTCCAGCCAAAGAGAAGAGACCATTGGAAGTAATAGCCCCTCCGTTAAATCCATACTTCATACCAATATTTTCTGCCAAGTTGGTGTTGACCTCAACAATTTTAGCCTGAATATAAACCTGAGACTTTTCTACATCTAGTAGCTTAACTGTCTCTAAAATATTCTGATACTGGTCTGCATTGGCAAGAACAATAAGAGCATTTCGCTCTACATCTGAAGCAATAACCGCTTTAGGTGCAGGTTTACCATTACCACCTTTTGGTCGACCACCCATACCTCCTGATGGAGCACCACCTACTGGTCCTCCAGCAGCGATTGGTCCAACACTTCCTCCACCAGAGACACTTCCTGTACCTGTAAGCTGAGGAACAATTTTACTTAAAATTTTCTCCATCTCTTCAACATTGGAGTTCATTAGAGGTATTACGTGCATTCTCTGAGAGTCACCTCCACCTGGTAGGTCAAGTTGTTTAATGTATCGCTCTAACTTTAAAACATTTGATCGTTTACCCACCAAAATAATAGAGTTACCATTAATGTCTTGCATAACATCAACTTTTTCACTCATAATATCTTGAGGAAAAAGTGCCTTAGACATAGACTGAACATTAGAGAAAACATCTTTAACCCGTGCATTTTGCAGGTAGACCATTTTACTCTGTTTTGACTGCTTATTTTCAAGTTGGTCAATAAGCTTTTTTATAGACTTCAAGGTATGCGGATAAGCAGTAATTGCTAAAAGGTTGTTCTTCTTAAAAGAGATAACCTTTGCACTCTTATGAAGCAAAGTTTTTATTTTGGTACGAATAACTGCTGAGTTTACATTTGAAAGCTGAAAAACAACCGTCTTCATGGTTCCTCCACCAGAAGTGATGTTAGAACTCACAGGGAGACCTTCACCTGCTGCTGTTGCAGACTTAACAACCTGATAATAGTTACCTTTCTTTACCAGTGTCATCTTCTTCGTTTCCAAAATAGCATTGGCTAAAGGAATCAATTCACTCTTATCAATAGGAGTATTGGAGACAAAGTTAATTTTACCTTTAATGTCTCCATCTACCAAAATATTTTTACCAGTGATTTTACCGACCATCTTAATAAAGTCACTAATACTTAAATTTCTAAAGTTTACATCTACCTTCTCAGCATGAGCTTGTACACTCAATGCCAATATTAATCCCAATGCCAATTTACTGAATTTCATATTCTATTTCCTTACTTGTTCCATTTCTTTGAACGGTTAATGTTAAATTTTCTATATTATTGATATCTTTAAAGAAGCCCATGGCTGCACTATACGAGTTCAATTCTTCAGCATTAATTGCCATTAGAATATCTCCTCGTTTAAGCCCTAACTTTTCAAAATCACTACCTTTTTTAACAAAATTAATTTTAAATCCATTTAATTTTCCATTAACTTTATTCTCTCCTATCCCTATATCTTTCCAAATTTTATCTACATCTTTGGTATAAGAGGTTAAAAGGTCTCTTTGAATCAGTTTTTTACCATCTTCTTCTATTATTTCTGCTGATGGTTTTACATCGTTTGGCACCGTACCTCTTGGAGACGATGCACCTTTACCACTGTTTTTAACGTTAATAAGTGAAAGTTTAAAATCTTTTCCACCTTTGCTAAACATGGCATAATTTGGACCAGCAGAGCTGAGTGTAAATCCATCAATTTTCTCACCTTTGCCCATTACTGTAGTTTTACTACCTTTTGAAACTGTTACCACCAATGCATCAGATGCGTTATAGAGTGCTAAAAGTTTAATACCCCGCATAGAGCTCACGGGTGCTTTTTTCACACTACTCACAGCTGGAGTAATAGCTGCTGCAGCATTCGTTAGCTTTACTCTATAGTAGAGTGCTTTACCTCTTTTCTCTTGGGCGTACTCTTCTCCACTATTAGGAAGAAGAAACCAAGAGATAGCCAGCCAAAGAACCTTTACCGCAACAACTATTGCTAAAAGAAATATAATAATAGAGAAGTGTTTATCGTTAATAATTTGTTTCATATTTCCACCCTCCTGTTTTATCTTTTTTCAAAAACTTTTTAAATGTATTGATATCTTTTGCTACAGGAAAATCAATATGTACTTTTCTCTCTTTTAAATTGACTTTTCCTGTTGCTGTTCCAAATGAACCTAAACCATCAAGTGAGACATGTAGTGGGTCAAGTACCGAGTACTTCACTTTTAACTCATCAATCGCTTTAGGTGCCATGTTATGAAAAGATTTATCAACATTAATATTTTCAATATTTAATGTATTATAGAAAAAGAAAACATTCAACTGCAAATTAGCTGCATTGGCTGTTTTTATACCTTTTGCATAAATATCAGCATGCTGAATGTTTAATCCAAACCATGTATCTTTTAGACTCTCATTTGAGATTACAATATCATTCTCTTTTAACTTTTTCTCTAATAGGTAGTAGATTTCTTGCTTAGGGGCAAACAACCACAATAACAAGACAAATAGAAAAAATCCACCAACAATTCGTTTTACCATTTGCATGTGAACTCCATTGTAAATGTATTTTTTGAACTCTCTTTAATTTTAAGATGAACAATCTGTACAGGTATGTTCAATAGTTTATTGTTTATTTTATTGAGTTCACTGGCTGTTAAATTTTCATAAGAAGCAACCAACTTTTTAGCTTTTTTATTAAAACTTTTTACTTTACTTCCATCAACAAGTGTTTTAAAAATTTTAACTTTTGCCCCCATACCTTTTCCATCCCATTGATTTTTATAAGCATCAATGGCTTGAATCTCTAAGGTCGTTTTCTGAATACTCTCTTTATTCTCTGCTACATAAGAACTAGCAGAGAGTTTATATAAGAAAGCAAAAATAGCAAAAAGTAGTGTCATCACAAGAATGATTTCATTCTTGTATCGCTGTAGTGTCATTAAATTCATAATTTTTTCTCTACTTTTATCTCGTTTCCGTTAGCAGAGACTTTAAGTTTTTTAGCAACAGCATGTTCCTTAACTTGTTTAGCAATAGCTGAACTCTGAGTCATCACACTGGCTCCTAAAATATTTTTTTCAATGGTTAACTCTTTTAATTGACTCTTTGAAGAGAGTAGTTTAGAGATATCTTTCATTGTTTGACGTTTAGCTCTCTCCACCGTATCAATAGGCTTATACTTATCTAAAATACTCTGTCTAAGCATACTGCTCCCATAATTTGGGTTATCATTTAAAAGTGTTACTAAACGACTATCTTCATTGGCTATAGAAGCTCTGGTACGTATACCTTCTATTATAAAAGTTGCCCCCAAAAGTGTAAAGAGTGAACCCAATATAATGGTCTCTTTTAAAGAGACAAATGAGTTGAGCGATGCCCCCATGGTGACACCAGACTTAAGCTTTAAACCATCAAGGTCAAGTGTTGCGTACTCTACATCTTCAGAAATAAAACGTTTAGGAACCATGGTCACAACACCATTGATACTCTGAAGAGCATTGTTACCAGAGAGTGAGATAGGTCTTGATAATTGCTCACTTAACTGTTGTGCAAAGTAGATTTTAGAAACACGATGTTTCTCTATACCTACACTCTCTAAAAACTTATCTATCTCTTCAATGTTGTAGGCTAAAAAGCACCAAGACTCCTCACACTTATAGACATGATATTGATACTCCAATGAAGTATCAATATAGTCATCAAACAGTGAACCTGCAATCTGCTTTGCCTGATAGGCAAACTTTAAATCTAAATCTTCACGCAAAAATGTATAAAACTGTGGTGTCAAAACAATATCAACAGAATTTTTAAGTGTCACGGGTTTCATATCTCTATGAATTAATAATCTATTACTCTGTTTTGCCGCTATATCCAAAATTTCCACTCCTTCCCTCAATATAATCAAAATATAATTCATACTGCCCATCTCGATAGGCGTATCTTAGTTCACAATGCATCGCATTGAGTGCTTTATTTGAATAGATTTTTTTAGATGGTCTATCCATATATCCGTTCTCTTGTAAAAACGAAAATATGGTTGTTTCACCAGCTATCCAACTATCTTTTATTATCTCTAGAGGTAGCCCATCAAAAGCAACTGAGATAAACTCAGGTGTTAAATAGGCACCATCTATTTTTGTCTTCTTGGTTACCATAGCAAAAGAGAAGTATTTATCCCATGGAACAGTAAGTGCATTAGGGTCATCAAAACGAAGACGATAATCACTTATAATTCTATAGAACTGCTCCTTGGAGACAACTCCTTTTTGACTCTTTACCCGAGAAGAGAACTCTTCATTTTGGGAAACCTTTCCTGTAACCGCCTGCATAATAAGATTTTCAAGTTCTGTAGGTTCCTGAATATCATGACGCTCCATTACCACGGCTAGAACATCTCTTGCCAGATTCATCTTATCTGGTGCTTGAGCTGTTGTATACTTATCTAACCATGATATAGGAACACCTACCATTAGTGGCTTACAATCTAGGTTCAATCCAAAACTACTTTTTGCTTCATTCAGCATCAAAGGCATGGTATATATTAATTGTAATACTTTCGGGTCAACTTCCTTAGAAGCAAAACCTTTTGATTTTAAAACGTTTACTGTATTTTTATGTAACAGATTCCCTTGTAAAATTGCTGATGTTCTGCCCGCATCTTTTTGTACTTTTTCCAAGTATGTGAATGATACAGCTATTATAGACATAATAGATGCAATGACCATCAAGGTAATAAAAAGTGCGATACCTCGTTTTGTTTTATCCATAATAAAGCTCATTTCAAGTAAAATCGGTACTATTATAACCAACTTAAACTAAGGATTTTAAACATGACTAAAGAATTTGAGCTAAAAAGCCATAAAACAACAACTTTAAATGAAAATAAAATTAAAAATATAACTTTAAACTCTAACGAAAAACAAGAAAAAACAGTATTTACAACATCAAAAAACGCTTTCTCACTACTTGAGCTTTTGGTGGTAATTTTAATCTTAGGAATTTTAGCAGCTGCCGTAGTTCCTAGAGTTGTAGGAGCAGGAGACAAAGCAAAAAGAGATTTGGTTTGTGTCAATATGAAGGGGGCATCTAATGCACTCGATATGTTTAAGCTTGACAACGGAATTTACCCTGAAACAGAAGAGGGATTTCAAGCACTTATTTCAAACCCAGATGCAGATAAATATCCTAACTATGGAAGTGCTGCTTACTTAAAAGATTTTCCAAAAGACTCTTGGCAAGCTAAAATGATTTACATCAAAACAGGAAACAACTTTGACATTATCTCTTATGGTGCAGACAGACGTGAAGGTGGTACCGATGAATCTGCCGATATTAAATTCTCAGGATGTAACAAATAGAATGCAGAGAACAGCACGTTCAGGATTTTCTCTTTTAGAGCTTATTGTTGTTGTTCTTATTGTCTCGCTTGTTGGTTTTTTGGTCTTCTCTTCTGCCATTAAGCAACAAAAAAAACAAGATGTATTGGATCCATCAACACTCCCTAAAACATTTCGTAGCTCTTTTAAAGGTCAAGGAGATGTAGAACTCTTTTGTATCAATAAGTGTAAAGAGTGTTTTGTTCTACAAGGAACAGAAGTAACTCCCTATGATGGAGGAATTAAATTTGGAAAAAATGTTGAAGTCCATAAACTTGATGAAGATGACCATTTTGTACAGCTAGATGAGTTCGGACGCTACAAAGACAAAGCCATATCTCTACGTTTTCACCTCTATCCTAATGGTAGTACAACGCAGATGGTTATTGTAAATGACCAAGGAATTTACTACCTACCAAGCTTCTTTGGAAAAGCTAAAAAAGTTGAAGATATGGATGGAGCAAAAGAGCTCTGGATTAAAGAGAAATATGACTTAAAAGATAGCAGTTCGTTTTACTAGAAAATAGAGGAATAAAATATAATGAATAAACAGCACAAAGCATTTACCCTCATCGAGGTGATTATGTCGGTGATTATTGTCTCCATTGTTGTGATGGGTGCATTACAACTGCAAGGACAAAACAGTGACATGGCAACCTACCTGCTCAAACGAGGAAACTCAGAACTCGACAACTCACTCTTTTTAACCGATAGAGCCAAGCGTTACAGTAAAGATAAAAAGAACGCCTATGATATTATTTCTGAAGAGTTTAAAATTAAAGAAGATGAGAGTAGAAATATACTTAAAAAAATAGAGAAAAAAATCAATATTACCGATGAAGAGCCTATTGAAGTGGGTGATCCAGAGGGTAATATGAAATTAACTTTCTATACCAATGAGATTCTTTTAAAGGGAAACTACCCTGCCCGATACTATACTTATAAGTAATGGGGTTTGGTAGCTTTTATTAAAGATATATCGAACTTAAGATATTATATATCTATAAAAGGAGCCATCATGAAAAAAGGCATATCTATACACATCGGACTAAATTATGTTGACGAAGAGCATTATGGTACAGGGATTTCACCACTAGAGACCTGTGAACAAGATGCCATTGATATGCAGAAGCTTGCTCTGGCTCAAAACTTCAAGTCTACCTTTCTACTCTTAAGCGAAAACGCCACCCGTGATGCCGTTCAAGATGCTATAAAATCGGCAAGTAAAGAGCTAAGCTCTGGTGATATTTTACTGCTTAGCTACTCAGGTCATGGGGGGTTTGTTCCTGATGTCAATGGAGATGAAACCGATGATAGACTCGATGAGACATGGTGCCTTTTTGATGGACAGCTGATTGACGACGAGCTATATGCTCTCTGGGGTGCATTTGAAGAAGATGTACGCATTGTCATGCTTTCAGACAGTTGTCACAGTGGTACGGTTGCCAAAGCCAACCTTTTCCAAAAAGAGAAAGAAGAGAGTCCTATTTTTAAGCAAAAACGCATTAGCTACCATACAGCAAAAGAGGTCTACTATGGCAACAAAGATTTTTATGCCGATATAGAAAAACTCTTTAACCATAAATCGCAGCAAGAGATAAAAGCACACATTACCCTATTGGCCGCTTGTCAAGACCCAGAGGTCTCCTACTCTATCCCTTTTGCACGCAACAGTGTCTTTACTGAAAAACTACTCAAAGTATGGAATGAAGGGCAGTTTATAGGTAACTATGAGGAGTTTTTCAATGCCCTTAAAGAGGAGGTTGAGAACCTTAACTTCTTACCCACCAAACAGACCCCTAACCTCTATCACTTAGGTAAAAAAAATGAGCTATTTAAGCAGCAAAAACCATTCCAAATTTACGAGTAATCATTATGGGAAAAACAGAATATAAAAAACGCCTACTCGATGTTAGACAAGACAGACTCGACCTAAGAGACCGAAACTATCAGCCTGTTCTACTCTCACTGCCTGCTACCTTTCCTGAAACCTCCTATATAGATGAGATTTTAAAGTGTTACCGAGAGAACAACATGATTTTAGACCAAGCAGATGAGGGAGCCTGTAGTGGGTACGCCTTGGCATCGGTGGTCAACTACCTCTTATGGGATAAGCAACTTAAAGAGAAAAAACCCCAACAACCCATCGAACAAGTAAGTCCAAAGATGCTCTTTAACCTTGCACGTATTTATGATGAGTGGGATGGAGAAGATTATGAGGGTTCCAGCTGTCGTGGAGCCATGAAGGGGTGGCACAAACATGGTGTCTGTAGCCAAAATCTCTGGGAGTTTAAAGAGGATGAACCACAAAAAGGCTGGGAAGAGGACTCCATAGAGAAACCTTTGGGAGCCTACTATCGTGTGAACAAAGACTCCATTTCCGATATGCAGTCTGCACTTTGTGAGGTGGGAGCATTGTATGTCTCGGCAACCATTCATGAGGGGTGGTGGAGACTCAACAACGACAAAGATAGAGATATAAAAAACATAGAGAAAGACCTACCGACCATAGGGTATGAACCTTTTCCTTTGGGTAATCACGCTTTTGTCATTGTGGGCTATACCCGTCAAGGGTTTATTATTCAAAACTCATGGGGTCGCGGCTGGGCTAACTGTGGTTTTGCTATTTTGAGCTACCAAGAGTGGCTTAGCAATGGACTGGATGTTTGGGTTGCAGTGATGGGGGTTCCTATTAACCTAGAGCGAAGCTCAGAGACGGTTACCTCGGAGTCTCTCTCCTCGGCTTTAACCATCAATGAACAGCATCAACCTAGCAAAATGAACAAAAAAAGAAAGAACATCAAGCAAGAGGATGCCTACAATCACACCTTAGTACTCAATGCCAATGGTCGTGCCAAACATACCATCATTAGCACCTCATCTCTGGAACGTTCTATTGAAATCATCACCTACGAAAATGTAAAAAAATGGCTGAGCAGAGAGCAAAAACATAGAAAAGTTCTTATCTATGCCTTGGGTGGGTTACGAAGTGAAAAAGAGTATATTACTAAAATTCAGACCATGCTCCCCTACTTCCTTAACAACGGTGTCTACCCCATTTTTTTAACATGGCAATCAAGCTATCAAAAGGCAATAGAAAACTCCATTGAAGGCTTTTTTCAAGAGCTACTAGAGGGTGAAGATAAGAAGACTGAAGAGAAGATTTTAAAAGATTATGTTGCTCTTGATAGAGCCATAGAGAACCACTGTAAGAAAATCTCTACCCGAGGAGTTTGGGTAGAGATGAAGGAGCAATCACTCAATGCTGTTGAACGAAGTATTAAAGGTTTTAACACAAAAAGAAGTGGCGTACTCTATCTGCTCACCAAAGCACTCAAAAAACTCTCTTTAGAGTTTAACAACGAATTAGAGATTCATACCATGGCTCACTCCGCAGGGGCTCAGCTCTTAACCACTGCATGGCTCGATAGATTAAGTAAAGAGAAACTCACACTAAGCTCCATGCATCTTCTCGCACCCACTACCTCTATTCAAGATAGCAACAAGTTTATAATAAAAGCACATCAAAGAGCTCTTTTTGAGAAAAAAAATCTTTATATCTATATGCTTGACCAAGAGATAGAGTACATGGATCATGTTGGCAGATACAGTAAATCTCTACTCTATCTGATTAGTCGTTCTTTAGAGAAGATTCACAAAACCCCTCTACTGGGTCTACTAAACTCATGGGATGAAGATAATACCTTAACACATGATGGTATATTTAATACATCTCAGCTTAAACATTTAAAAAAGTGGCAAAGCTTCGCTTTTGAAAAAGATAACATGCTATCTCCTTATGTTTTAGGGAAAGAACATCTTCAACTTGCCTGTTCAAGTGACAATGACTCCTTACGATTAAGTCATACTTCACTCGACAATAGTCTGTTTATATTTGAAAGAGTTCTTAAGATTGTTACAACAGGAGACGAAAATGGTTCGCTACTCTATAAGGTTGAAAACCTCTGCTAAATAGCCAATGGAATCTGAATGGTAAATACTGCACCATTCTCTCCATTGTAAACACCTACTTTACCATTCATACTGTCTTCAACTATAAGTTTTAATATATAGAGTCCCAACCCTGTACCATGTGCTTTATCTTTTGTTGTAAAATACGGGTCAAATATCTTCTTTATATCTTTATATTCTATACCTCCTCCATCATCTTCAACAGAGATAAGAAGCATTTCATTCTCTACCTGTGTATTTATAATAATCACTCCTTCTCCTTTGGAGAGAGTATTTTTTTGCGAAGCATAAATGGCATTGTTTAAAATAATCAACAGAGATTGTGTTAATTCTGACTGATAACCTAAAACTTTAATATCTTTTTTTCCACTATGTACTATAGAAACATCTCTGCTACTGCTTGCACCACTTAACTGTTTCGCTTGCTCAATAATGGTTGAAATATAAAAAGAATCTTTTCCCTTATTTCTAGAGAAAAAATCTGTAAAATCATTAATGGTTTTAGATAAATAGGCAGTGGTCTCTTCTATCTTATTTAAATGGTTATCAAGTCGTCCACTATCTAAAAGTTTTTTTCTCTGGTCAATATCAATATTGAGTACAATACCATTAATAACCGAAAGGGGCTGTCGCCATTGATGAGCAATAAGGGTAATCATCTCTCCCATAGATGCCAACTTACTTTGTCGTATAAGAATCTTCTCTTGCTGTTGATTTTCTGCATTAATGACCCGTAAATGATAGAGTAAAATAGCCATAATAAAATAGAGAAGGGGTATCCAAAGATAAGCTATAGAGATGTAGACACCATCTAAATATCTAATCAATAACCAAATAGAACTTCCAACTATAACAAAAATAAAGAGAGCAATAATATATAAATATGCTTTTCGAGAGAGAAAGAAAATAATGAAAAGAGAAAAAACAAAAGAGAGTAGAATATTGATTTTTTTATATATTTCAGGTTGCACTAAAAAGGAGTCACTTAAAATATTATCTATGACAAAAGCCTGTATCATATTGTTTGTAATCTCTTTTCCATTGGAGGTCATATACTTAGGTGTTAATCCAGCAACAGAAGAACCAACAATAACAATTTTACCTTGAATTTCAGAAGCAGGAACATTACCATAAAGGAGATCAATAGCAGAGAAAACCTTAGGCTCTTTTGGTGAAAAGTTTACTAAAATGGTATCTTCTTCTCTTTTTATATGCTCATCAAAACTTAAAAGTGTCGCCAAAGCAAAAGAGGGAAAAACCTCTTGACTATAACGCATAAAAAGAGGAACTCTTCTAAAAATTCCATCACCATCTCGCCATGCGTTTCCAAAACCAAAGTTTTCAACCCCACTTTGAATACTTTCATGGTTACATAGTAGAGAGAATGCCTCATAAGGTGTCTCTATAGCTGAAAACATATTCTCTTTATAGGAAATATTCTCACAACTAGAGAGCCGTTCTGAGCTGTTTTTAAAATAGCTTGTTGCAATGGTTGCACCAGCACTCTTAATAGAAGATGCCAATAACTTATCATTATCTTTTAACTGTTCTGGAAAATCTCTAAACTTAACATCAAGGTTAAAAAATTTCTTATAAAAATTCTGAATATAGATAGGAGAGACCCTATCCTCTTCTGGAAAAAGTATATTAATACCTATAGCTGAAGGGTTCATATCATGAAGTATATCAATAAGCTTAGCATCAATAACCCTTGGCCAAGGCCACTGCCCTAACTCTAATAGACTCTTCTCATCGATATCGACTATCACCGTATAAAAAGCATCTTCACTTGAATCAACTTTATTGGAAAGCATGGTAACCACATCATAATAGTCATAATCAAATTTTTTAATATGATCACTCCCATAAAAATAAAGATGCATCAACAATGAAAGGAAAATGGCACCTATATTTCTAAAAACTATTGACATCGACTACCTAATATATAGTTCTACGTTTCTATTTTTTGCTTCAGCCACATTATCAGCTGTCTCAACCTGTAAATCTTCTTCTCCATACCCTTTAGCGGTTAAAGAGAGTAGCTTCAAATTTTTTTCGTTCAAGAGTCCTTCAACATATTTCGCTCGTTTTAAAGAGACTTTGATATTGACTTCATTTGAACCTTCTGTATCGGTATGCCCTATAATATCTACCATACATGCTTGACGTGTACCAATGACTTTAACAGCTGTTTCAAAAACTTTTTCAGACTCTTGGGTTAGTGCCATAGCATGCGGTTTAAAAAAGAGTCTATAACTAATAGGTCTTTGAGGAGCAGCCGCCAGAACATCACCAAAACGTTTATCAATCTCCTCTTTGGACATCTTTTTAGGTTTTTCAGGAAGCTTCTCTTTGTCTTTCAAGTCAATAAAAGTTCCAACCTCATCAATATCTTGGTTTCCTTTATCGGTTGCCACATTAACTGCATTATGTGTTTTACCATTATCCAGTAGTACGACTGTTGTCTTAGAGCAACTTATAAAAAAGAGTATACCTATGAGCATTAATACTTTTATATACATCTACTTCACCTCCACCGCAAACTCTGTACCACGTATACTTATAATACCTTCTGGAATACGAAACTTTACAGATTTTGGTGCCAACTTTCCTACTCTACCAGAACTAAAAACAGCCTTCCCTTTTTTTAAATCTAAATCAACATCGTACTCTTTTTTAGTGGGTTCGACTTTAAAGTTTTTAATTACAAAAATAGCCTTTTCTCCAAGAGAAACACGGCTACCATCATAGAAACTAATACCTATAGAGCTATCTGATTTACTCATCACGATATCACCATTTTCTAAACTGCTTCCTACTTTTAGTAAAATTATCTCTTTGCTTCTCTTAACTTCAACTTTTCCCGTTATATTTTTAACCGTCGCAATACCTGCATAGAGTGAATAACTCATAAATATTATTAATAGTGCTATTTTCATCACTTTTATCCCCTTTAGTATTTTAGATTAAGATAATATCATAAATAAATAATTATATCATGAAGCATTTATATTTATACAATGGAGAAGTCATAAGCTTTTTTATCTACAAAAGAAAAAGTTACTTTTAGCTAGACAGCCTTAACAAAAATTATGTAATACTTCCAGCACGAAAACATATAAAAAGGTAGAACCATGACTGTAACAAAATACT